>PVJH01014162.1:0-58087 GCA_004026705.1 Nesogale talazaci
AATTGACTCCCACTCAGCTCCACCTTACAGGACAAAGGAGAACTGCCCAAACGCATTTCTGGGTATCAAAAGACTTTGCTTGGGGCTGAGACCCAGTGGCACAAGTGGTTGAGTGTGGGACTGCGGCCCCCAGGCTTGGCAGTTCAAATCCAGTGGCGGCTCTCAGGGGCAGACACTGGGTAGCGCCCATGACCACCAGAGGCAGTGATGCCACACACACACACATCCTCCCCCCACCCCCCCAAAAAAAAAAAGACTTTGCTCAAAGAGCAGAAAGCAAATATACAGACTGGAGGGGAAAAGTTTGACAACAATGTATCTGACAAGGCACTAATCTCTAAAATTTACAGAAAGCTTCCACACCTCCACAATAAACACACACACACACACACACACACACACAAAGCCCAAACTCACGGTCACTTAATCCATTCTAGAAGACAAGGTAGAACTGGGTTTCAAAGGCTATAGATCTTGTTTTGGGGCATCACTGCCCTGGTGGGAGTAGGAACCCCAGCCTTGCTCCTGGAGAGCTGCTGCTGGGTTTGAACCATCAACCTTGTGGGCCACAGTACCACACACAAGCACTACGCCACCAGGGCTCTGCCCCCAAGGCTATAGATCTTTTTTTGTTTGTTTGTTTTTTCTTTTTTTTTGGGGGGGGGAGCATCACTGCCCTCAGGTGGTGGGAGTAGGAGGCCCAGCCTTTGCTCCGTGGAGCTGGAATTGAACCTCCATCCCAGTGGGCCGCAGTCCCACACATAACCACTACGCCACTGGGGCTCAGCCCAAGGCTATAGATCTTTATGGAAGCAGAAAACCTTTCTTTCTCCTGAAGAGCGGTTGGTGGGTTCAAACTACTGACCTCGAGACTCACAGTCCAGTGCATAACCCACTTTGCCATAGGGGTATCTCAGATGATGACGGATGTGGGACTGGTGCAAAATAGCACCCTTGGGCACACTTGAGCTTTCCAAGATATCTGTAGCAGGTCTGTGGGGACCCCCACCCCTGACATTTGTCCAGCAGACTCTGCCTTCTACAGGCCAGAGTGTCCAGCTGCATTCCTTCTCCACGCTGCACCTGGTTCATACCAAGATGAATCTCAAGGGTGACTGGCCAGGAAAAATACAAGTTCAAATGGGAATGGGCAGCAAATTCAGGCTGGAAAACACCATGGATGATTCCTTACTAACAGGATGGACCCTAATAGGTGCTGAGTAAGCCATATGTCATACAAATAGAAAGGCAGTGGAAGAGAGGAAGGTCCTCGTTGAGGTGAATTGACAGTGATTGCACTGATGGGCTCAAACATAAGGAAAATGAGAAGGTCGGCTCAGGGCAGGGCATAGTTTAGATCTGTCATACATCTAACGAGGAGCCCTGGTGGCCTAAGGGACTATGATTCTCACAAAGTCAGGAGTTCAAAACCACCTCTTCCCTGGGAGAAAGACAGGGCTTTCACTCCTCTAAAGAGTTACAGTCTCACAAATCCATAGGGGCAGTTGGACGCTGTCCTTTCAGGTCATTGTGAGTTGGCATTGACTCAATGACAGTGAGTTTAGTTTTGGTTTGTGGTTGTTACATAATCTGTTGTCAACTTGAGGCTATAAGAGTGCAGGGGTGGAGTTTAACCTGTAAATCAGTTTGTAACTTGGTGACCTTATATGGAGATGCTAGGAGATATATAGCTCACTGAAGCTCACACACACACACACACACACACACACACACTCCCTGCGAAACTCATGAAGCTATGCTGATGGCAGTCAGAGCCTTGGAACTGGAGGAGCCACATGGAGACCCACACCAGGGCTAAGATACTTCCACCACCACTGGATCCACAAGACTTTCCACCTACTGGCCTTTGATCTTCCTGCACTCGGTGTCATTGCATGTGTTTCTTGAGTCTGAAGAGGAATTTACAGACTGATACTGGACATACGGGCTAATATCAGACTTAGGGACTTGATCTGGACTGAACTGAGATGTTTTCTTAATGTACAATTACTCTCTATATAAGCTCTTTCCTATACACATGAGTGTCTATGAATTTGTTTCACTCGTCTACCCAGACTAACGTAGGTTTTAACAACTATAAAAGAAAAACTTGGGCTGAGCCCCGGTGGCATAGTGCGCAGGACTGTGGCCCACAGGGTTGGCGGTTCAAATCCAGCAGCTCTCTAGGAGCAAGACTGGGCCTCCTACTCCCACAAAAAAAAGGAAAAATTACTGAGCCCTGGTGGTGTAGTGGTTGAGTTCAGGACTGCAGCCCACTAGCTTGGCGGTTCAAATGCAGCAGCAGCAAGGCTGGGTAGCTCCCACAACCACCAGAGGGCAGTGATGCTCCCCCCGCCCCCCAAAAAAAGAAAAATTTACTTTTTAAAAGCTTACACTTTCAGGAGATAAGGGGAGCTGGTACTGGAGGCCTAAGTGGAGGGAGGATGTTTTGAGAGTGATGATGGCAACAAGTGTGCAAATGTGGCCTGCGTACAATTGGTGTATGTATGGATCGTGATGGGAGTTATGTAAGTCCCCAGTAAAGTGATTTATAAAAAAAAAAAAAGAGGGAGAAAGTAGAAAATATTTGGAAATGAATATGGCAATGTGTGTACAGATATGCTTGATACAAATGATGCATTGGATGTAAGAGCTGTAAGAGACCCCAATAAAATCATTGGAAAAAAAATAAAAGCTTTCAGTATGTAAAAATACTTATTCAAGTTTTTTAAAATATTGGGCTGGTTTACTGCCATTCTTGGGACTACTCACATGGAAAAGATTAGTCACTAACCATAGGATTCACTGAGTCCCTCAGGCACACTGAGAGGCAGGCACCAGGGTCTGACTCAGTAAGCCAGTGGCTCTCAACCTGTGGACTCAAACGACCCTTTCACAGGGGTTACCCAATTCATAAAAATAGCAAAACTACAGTTATGAAGTAGCAACAAAAATAATTTTATGGTTGGGGGCGTCACCACAACATGAAGAACTGAATTAAAGGGTCACTTTAGCAGCTTCAGTAAGGTTGAGAACCTCTTGCAGTAAGCACTTGTGTGGCCTGCAGACTCCCCAGTCCCAGCATGGCTGTGAGCAGGGCCAATGCCCCCTGCCCAGCTGTCCTGCGGAGACACACACACCTGCGGCTCGCTGGAAGGCATCCACGGCACTCTCCAGCCCAGCCTGAGTCTGCCGGTTGCAGCGCGTCCCGATCTGCGTGTAGAGGGCGCCGATGTTGAAGAGAATGCTGGCCTTTTCCAGCAGCAGGTTCTGTTGGCTGACGGGGACCCCGGTGAGGGAGTCATACCTGTTTAAGAAACATCCTTTGAGGACAGGGTCACCTGGCTGACACACTTGAGCTGGCTTTGGAAAAAGTACATGGCAAATGGAATGGAAAGAAGAGAGATTCTTTTACTTTTACAGACTTTTTGAAGCACCAAAATCTCATTATTTATTTATTTATTTTACATTGAACTGTTTGAGGTCCTCTCAGATGCTTTGTAGTGAAAACAACAACAATTTTTTTCTCAGTGCCTTCCCAAGGCACGTTTGCAATGGGATTTTGGTTTCTGCGCTAGCTGACACCCCTGATGATTACCTCCATCGACCACGGGGAAAGAAACGCTCTCACGCTCGAGTCAGTTACAAATCATCGTGAGCGGCGAGGGCAGGGGAGAACCGAGACCGTGACTCTCTACGGGTGCGGAGAGCCTGTCCTTCGCCCTGGCAGCAGTAGGTTGTTTCAAAGTGCTGCCCTTCCAGCACCAGGCCACTGAATCCGACTCCACTGTTGGAATTTCCTCTCCGATCAGCCACGCTCCTCTGTGCGCTCAGGGAAAACTCACCACTCACTGCCATCAAGTCAGCTCTGACTCACAGCAGCTCAGCAAAAGAGCACGCTATTTCCCACACACGTAAATCCTAGTCATCCTGAAAATCCTACTCCTAGAGGAGAATCAGATGTTCTGCTTTCATTTTATCTGTCTGTGTGTGTGAGTCTTTATGAACATGATGCACTCATATATATCACATACCCTATGTTATTGTTATCTTATATGTGGATAATATTATATGTAACATATATGATATATGTGAATATGATGTTCTTCTCTTGGGGGTAACCCAGACTCTTACCCCTACCTCAGCATCTGGTAAAGAATTTTCTTCTTAAAAAAGCTAAATTAAAAAAAAAAAAAGAATTTTCTTCTTGTGAATTTCTCCTCAGAGTCCTGGTGTTTCCCAACAAAAAGAGGAGGGGAAATGTCTCTTTCTTTGGGCTCACTTGCTTGAAGAAGCAGGAAGACAAGATTGGCTGGTGGCTGCTCCCCCACAGGTTCCCTTCCTCAGGAAGTGTCAGCACACTGCCCTGTCCCTGAGCAAACGTGCCCATCAGACAGGAGAACGCTGCACTGGGAGGCTCGGCCAGCCTGCAGGAGAGCTGTGACGGCAGCTGATGTGGGACACACCAGCCCAGGACTCAGCACCTACCATGTGAACAAGATCCCCATGTGTCTGGTGGGTGGGAAGAACCGACTCTCCACAAAACCCAGCTGCAGAAAGTAACTCATTAGCAATTCCACACCAGCCTCATCCCGGCTGGGCGTCCGACAAGCCTGAAATGAGAAGAGGCCCAATGAGGGTCAGCGGAGGAGTGGACATGGCCAACTCCCTTACAGCCTGCTCAGTGCTCTGGTTGTCTCTCCCTGTTTTGTGGTTATTGGGCCCCACACTGGAATTATGAATTCTAGGAGTAGGAAGGGCCTTAGAGAGAGTCAGGTGTCTTAGAATCAGCTTTGGATGTCGCCAAGGAAATGGATGTCTTTGACAACTCTTCCTTCTCACCACCAACCACTTATGACTCTGTGACAACAGGGGACCAGGAGGGGATAGTGCAAGGTGTACACAAGTAGGTCTCAGCCAACCTCCCTGCCTGCCGTGCACACACACAAACATACTTGTCTGAGATCCATAAGGTCTGCGATTTCATCTTCATATAAATAGCTATCTTCACTGTAGTGTTCCAGGATAAAATCCTGTAAGAAAACCAGAGTGTGATGGTAGAAGAGGTGATTCAGGACAATGGATATGGAAAAGCAATCATGATAGCAACCTTTTGGAAAAGGTGTGTGGAATACAGAAAAACATGGGAGCAAAGGCATGCTATTGGGATTGGAGGAGTGCATATTTCTATAAATGTAAATACATGTTTTAAATGTATGCTGTTGCTGCTTTCATAAAGTGAAAAGTGAAGTTTTGTTTCTTTTTAAAAATGCCTTGTGAAACGTTGAAATACCTACACATTACACAAACCTGATAAGCATCAAAGATATTCTGGAGAGCAGACCTTTGTCTTCAGGGCTGCCCACACAACCTGGTCCCTGGAGCTTCCTGGCACAGGGACTTATGTTCCGGGGACTGCTAGGGAGACACTACCCTTGGGGTCTATGATGAAGCCTTGGTGAGAGCAACTCTGGGCCCTTCCATAAGGGAATTACACTGGTGAGAAGCCCCCTTCCCAGCCTAGTGTCTGACCACTGCTAGGTCAGTTCACTCAGCTTTTCTTTTCTTTCTCTTTTTTTTTTTTTTTTGGGGGGGGGGGCGCCTCACTGCTCTCCGGTGGTGGGAGTAGGCTCACTCAGCTTTTCAACAGGTCCAAGCTGTCTGGTGGGATCCCTGCCACTGAGATGACCCAGACTGGAGAAGGACAAGGTGGCGCAGTGGTTGACCATTTTTCAGAAGCCCCGATGGTGTAGCAGTTTCTCATTGGGCTGCTACTACAAGGTCTGCGGTTCAAAACCCCCAGCTGCTTCTTGGGAGAAGGACAAGGCTTTCTCCTCAGGAAGAGATCTATAATCTTAGAAACTCACAGGAGCAGTTCTTCCCTTTCATACACAGTCGCTATGAGCTAGAATCAACTCAACAGCAGTGAGTTGACCTGCTCCGTGCCAGGTGCTTCCCTAGACAATCTCAGTGAATGAAAGACTCAGAGGTTCTTGCCCTCACATAGCTTCTACTTTCACCAGGTAAGACCGAAAATAAGCTGCAAACCTGAGTCCAAAGTGCACTCTATGGTACGTTAGAAGATGGTAAAGACGTGGTGGGCCATTGGTAGAATTCTCACTTCACACCCCAGAAACCTGGATGGGACACTGCCACATGCAACTGAGGCCCAGACAATATTCTGTTCTATCATGCAGGCGGCCTCCAGGAATTGGGGGCCCAGTCAAGGGCCATTCAACAACATCCTCAAACCTCTAATTCAAAACCTCTAGGGACCCCTAGAGTTTGAGAAGACGTTGAGGATCACAGGAAAACGAGGCAAATGCGGTATGCGCAGCTGCTCTCTGAACAGCACAGATGGTCCACACATCCGCTTGCTCCCCAAAAGTCTGGAGAACTCGCGAGTCCGCTCAAAGGGGCCTTGGAGAAAAAGTCTGGCAATCTGCTTTCCCAGCAGCCAGCCACTGAGCCCCCGGGGAGCACTGATCTCCGGACACATAGTGTAAGAAAAACAGCCTACAATCACATTAGGATATCCCTGGTGTGTCCAGGTACAGTCTTTTAAAAATCAGAATAATTAAAACCCAGGGGTGAAGTATCAGGTAAGCCACGTCTGGTGAATAGGTAAAATATGTATCTTTGACTTATAAATCCTTACTCCCAAGGGAATATTCTGTAATTGTACCAAGAGGAAAGTTGCATAGAATAGACAAGTACCTGGGAGTTGCCTTAATAATAAAAACCAAGGCTCCCGTGCTTAGCCCGCACTGTGGGCAGCCAGTCCCAAGGACAGCATGCTTGCTAACGTCGAGGGGTGGTGGCAAAGGCGGCCCTCCACAGATGGACTGACACCAGGGAGATGAAAATGCTGTACGCAAGCAGAGAGGGGTCGTGGGGGCGGCACAGAAGCGAGTACTGGTGTACAGGAGGTCACTCTAAGCTGGGACTGACCGGCGGCAGTGTCCTTCTCTATTTTCTCACTAACTTTTTGAAGTCTCTCTTATATATCTCAATCAACCCTCACAAAATCCTCATGAGGTGTACACATGTACACACACACACCCTCTCACTGACATAGCACCTTGTAAGACAGGGCGGAACTGCCTCAGGGAATTCCTGAGACTATCAGTCTTCATCGAGAAAGCCCTTCTATCTCTCTCTCACTGTGTGGTTGGTGGCTTTGAACTGCTGGCCTTCAAGTTAGCAGCTCGATGTGTCACCACTATGCCAGCAGGGTACAAGTACCCTTATTTGGAAATGGAGCACGGAGCCCCAAGTAATCTGAGCAAGTGCCTCGGTGAAAGGTACAAGACACAGGTGGGGCTGAGCGATCACTAGACATCATGGTATTTTCTAAATGTTCTACCTCAAGGTTGCTAACCAAAATCAATAAACAAATACAGCTCTATTTAAAAGCATTCAACAAGGGGCTGAGCCCTGGTGGTGTAAGTGGTTGAGTGTGGGACTGCGAGCCGCAGGCTTGGCGGTTCAAATCCAGAGGCGGCTCTCAGGAGCAGCGCTGGGTAGCTCCCACGACCACCAGAGGGCAGTGATGCCAAAAAAATAAAAATAAAAGCATTCAACAACTTGAATTCTCTGGCATGGGATTTAAACAGTTCTTCTTAATGAAGGTGTTTGCAGGCCCTTTTATGTAAAACAACACGATATCACACCTTTGCAGCTTGACAGACCACTGGGCACGGCGTCGGTGTCTCCATTGGAAAGATAGCTTGAATCGCCCTGGTTCAGCCAGCCTACCCACTTCTGTAGGACCTTGATTCCCAAGTCCTTGACTACCAAGAGTGGTTGGGCAAAAATAGAAAGTCGTGTTCTTATTTATTTATTTTGTATGGCTGGCAGTCGTGGAACCCCTGGAGGCCACAATGACATGGTAGGAGACCTCAGCAGGTCACAGCTGACTCTCTGACTGGCTTCCATGTGGAGTTTGGCTTGTGACACATTTGAGTCCGTGAAGATGCCCACAGAACGTCCCTGTTCCTCCAGGAGAATCTCCCTTTTAAAGGCTCTGGCATGAGGCGACAACCAAACTATTCTACCCAGGCCACTAAAAACTGTTTTCACAAACATGGGGACTGTCACAAGTCCTGGAGACCCCACCAATGCCATGGCTAAAACTTCAGTCAAGTCAAAGAGCTTCCACTCCACCCACACCCACACCCACACCCACACCCACACACACACATGCACTTCTATCAGAGGACTGACTCACCGTTGGTGCTTGAGAAAGGGGCGCCCCAGGCAATACCGACTGGCCAAGCTGAGCTGCTGCCCAGAAGACCCGCAGTTGGAATCCCACCCAAAAAGCACCTTGGAAGAAAAGCCGGGCAATCCGCTTCCTCCAGTCAGTTAGTCAGTGACAGCACCCACGGGGGCCACCAGGTCAGAAGCCGCCACAGCCGCGGGTTTGGGATCTTTCTTTGGGGGAATTGACTTTAGAGGTGGGTCAAGTGAGCTTTTGGCATACGATCTGATTATGTCTGTAAAGACAAATATTATAGTAGCTACAGACAGTTTGAAGTGTTTACTTTTTGAAAAAATAAATAAATAAAAAATAAATGCTTTCAGATGACCCCACCAACAGCTGACCTGTATTCCTATACTCCTAGCTTATGCTGGCTCCAGGCCACCCACTCTCCCCTTCATTCACTTTCTGCTACCATGGGAACATTTGATGGGATTCGTGTCACTCAATCTGAGGGAGCTGGGGAGATGGGCATTCCCCAAGCCCCTGTGCGCCTCTTCCTTTGATGTACTTCTGCCACATTCACCAGGTCTGAGCCCTCTCCCCCACAGAACTACAGCCCGAAAGGTGGGGCCGCTGAGGTCACTCGCACCGCACCGTGCAGTGCCAGGCTCAGGCTTCATGCTTAGTGGGAGGGATCAGGCTGCTTGCCAGACACACACACACACACACACACACACACACACACACACACCCCAAGAGGAGAAAGCCAGGCACCATCCACCTGAAACAGAACGTGATTTGTGAATGTTTATCTTACTACATGGCTAGTAAAAAAGAAGAGAATTTGAGAGAAGGGTGGGTGGAGACAATTGGAGAGGGAAAATCCCCAAAGGCTAGTGATTAAACTATTTAAAGTAACTAAAAAAACACAAACTCACTGTCACCAAGTTGAAGCCAAGTCACAGCGAGCCTACAGGACAAGGCAGAACTCCCCTGCGGGTTTCTGAGACTGAAACTCTACAGGAGTAGAAGGAGTCCTCTCTCTCCTGCCGAGAGGCTGATGGTTTTGAACCGCTGACTTTGTTGCCCTATGTATAACGAATTATGCCACCAGGACGCCTGCTCTGCAGGCTTGTTTTGTAAGGTGAGTCTGAGTTCAGCTTGCACTCCGTGTACAACAGAAGGGAGCACTGTTCAGTCTCCCTGCTCAGTCTCTGTTCAGTCACTGCGCCAACCTCAAGGGTCTTCTGTTTGAGCCCACGGTTGCAGTCATTTTAGATTAGGGAACCAAAAAAAGTAACCAAATATCGATATAAGTGATTTTTAAATCCACCCCGCCCAAGAACAAGATAGGTGGCTGACTGATAAAGGGGTACACTGGCAGACAAGTGCATGTGAGTTGGCAACTGTCATTCAAATGCTCACGGTAGACTCCCTCTTCACATGAAAATTAATGTCACAAAATGTCGACGGGCAGAATGTTAGCTCTTCTTTCAGAAACATAGCCTAAAGTCTGTTATAAAGTATGAAGGAAAAAGATACCAAGATTTTTTAAAATTGCAAAACACATCCACACACAAATGAGAAGAGTACCAGGCAGTGTGTGGGCCTTTCCTCCCGATGAAAGTGCAAGAACCAGCAGGCCGACTATACATTAAGGCCCCGTTAGGGGAGGCTCACTATCTACATTGCGTAGTACACCTGCATCCTGGGTCGGGTGCTGGGAGGTTTACCTTGAGAGAGACTGAAAAGTCCACATCTTTGGTCTCCTTCAGGCCAAGAGGAATCAAGGGAATGGTAAACGCCTCCCTGAAAAACATACCAAGCTCAGAGAACAGCCCAAAGTGCACCACTTTGCATCCCACCGCCCAACTCCTGTCCCATCACCTCGGGTCTCCTGTGGAGTGATCCACAGAGTCCCTCCATCTGTATCCAGGCCACAGCTGCCTGATCCTTGGGGCTCCACAGCCTAACACCCGAAACCCCTACTCTTGGCCCCAATGTTCCCCTCGGGGCACAACCTCCCTTGAAGTCACTGAGAGCCCGCTGTTCACCAGGGTCTGTAGGGTACACTACCCTGTGGATACACTACCCTGCCACACTGGGTGTGACCTTCACCAGCCCCAACCTACCCACCTCCTCCTTCCTGTGCACCTCAGGGAGCCCACCAGACCTCCAATTCAGGACAGGAGCCCTCAGTGGCTTCCTCTTCTAGGGGAGGTCCCTCTCTAAGTGTCCCAGACTCTTGAGGGGAAGGGTCCACTCAGTAGTGCTATGCTCTGAGCACCCAGCAGAGCCAGGCCCTGGCCAGCCAGCAAGCCCAGGGTTGCCTGGGAGTGGGACGCTCAGGCCTGCATTCACAGTGGCAGGACCAATGGGAAGTGAAGCAGGCTCAGGCCATGTTTTGCAAATAGAGATTTAGCTCCCTGACGGGTAACAGGAGACCTCCTTGGCTGTTGCTCTAGCCCTGCCCAGGGGGGTAAGAGCAGGAATGCAGGTGAGGTGGGTGGACAATGTGGCTGTAAAGAGAAACGGCCCCTGACCCCTGTAGCCCAGGAAAACACCGTTGGGCTGGGCTGCCAGCAGCTGAAGAGGCGGGGAAGACAGGAGAGGAAGGCGGACCCTGCTCTCTCCTCAGGAGCCCCAGCACCCACCATCCTCACTCCCCTCCTCCCTGGGGCAAAGGCTAGGCAGGAGGAGCAGCAAAGGCAAGCCCTGTCACACTATGGCGTTCCAGATTCCACGCAATTCCAGGCCTTCCTGGGTTTGCTCTCCCTGCCTGCCTCGTTCACTTACTGCACAGAGACCTTCTAAGGCAGCGTAGGATGGCCCCTCTCTCTGGGTTTCTGAAACTACAGTCTTTATGGGAGTGATGAACTACTGAATTGCATGATGTGCGACTTAAATGCCTCCAACTTTATGGGAGCGGAAAGTCGCATCTTCCTCCCACAAAGCAGCTGGTGGTCCCACTCTGACCTGAGGCTCGCAGGCCAAGCCGTAGCCCACTGCAGCACCTGGGCTACGCAGCTTCTCGCGGGCACATCTGCTCAGAGAGAAAATGAAGGGAGCGTGGAGGGCGCAAGCCCATGGTGCAGTGGTGAGCCTGCGCTTCTCTCCCGCAGTCCCCCATGGTCCGGGGAACCACACAGAGGTCCGAACTGCAGGCCTGCCTGGGAAACCCTGGGAACAGACAGCCCTGTCTCTGACGAAACCCTAGCTTCTGCCTTGCCCCCTCACGGAACTCTGAGCAGACGGACAGCTGGGCAGCTAGAAGAATCCTGGTCTTGTTCTAAGTATGTAGTCAGGACCTCAATAGGAGGGAAAGGTTAAAAAAAAAAAAAAAAAGAGGGGGCCTGACCCGAAAGAGACTGATACGGGATGAGTCCTTTGGGCTTGGGGACTCTGCAATGGGGGCCTCGGAGGCTCCGGAGACGGAACTGTAACACCAGAGACAGCAAGAAGCAGCAGTGGCAGAGAAAGCAAGGCAGCAGAACCACAGCACTGTGGCAGGAGGTTAAGAATACTCCCTGGCCCGCACAGAGTGGGGTGCCGCTAGGCCAAGAGCAAGAGAGCCGAGCCTACCTGCCATCCGAGTGGAATACCTCTGGACACTGACTGCGGGAACTAAAAGAGCTTTGGAACATTTGTTTAAGCAAGGCAGGGGCCAGGATGAGGGGCCTGAGAGGCCCAAAGGCCAATGGGCATGACTAAGAAGAGACTGAGCTGACTAAAGAAATGTATCCTAAATAATTCCTGAGCTGAGTTGTAACCTGTTACTTCCTTAATAAACCCATAATTGTGTGTGTCTCTGTGTGGGGGGGAGTGTATACCTAATGTCACAAGGAAAAGCATAGAGATCTCATATACTTAAAATTTTTCTCTGCCTCTGAAACACACTCAATGAGCAGCACAATAGCACATTCCAGAGGGGAAGCCTAAGTGTGTGAAAGGTCTTCCTTTACTTCACTCAGGGAACTATTTTTTGACTGGATTTCCCCTTACCTTTTGAGAAGTCTTATGTTCTTCCATATGAAAATGCAAAAAATCCTCCATTGAAGTTTTTCAAAGTTATTTATTCATAAAGATGAACATTTTTTTCCAAGGTAACTCACCAATTGGGTGGGTGGTTTCCTTGGTGTTCTGAGTTTTTCTGAGGGCCACATTCAATATTCTATTGAGATTAGTCAATCGAACTAGCCTGTCTGGACTCTATGCCTGTGGCAATAATCCCATTTTGGAGGGAGTTCTTTGCACAGGGTTAAGGTGGGATTAAATCCTGGATCTTCAGGTGTGAATCAGATCACATCCTTTGCTGTTCTCTGTGAGTTTCCCAGACTGTAACTCTCTGAGAGAAGAAAGTCCAGTCTTTCTCCCTAAGAAGTGCCTGGTGTTTTGAACTGCTGACCTTGCAGTCAGTAGCCCAATACATAGCCAGTATGCCACTAGGGCCCCTTCAACTTCCCCTATCAGTCCCTGTACTGGCGAGCTCAGTCTGTGAGCTCTGTGTGGCTACTGCGGCGAGTGATAGACTCTAGATGGAAAAGTAGAGAATGCTGTTTGAAACAGAACAGATCTATGCCCCACGAACACTCCTGTGGAAAACCTTTGTGTTAGAATGTCTGTTCCTCAAATATCTGGCAGGCTACATTTCTGTGACAACATCTCCTGAAGGAACTCGGAAAAGGTCCCACAACCTTTGATGGAGAAGATCCCAAGTTAAAACATTTATGCCGGCTGAGCCCCGGTGGCGTAGTGGTTGTGCACGGGACTGCAGCCCACTGGGACGGAGGTTCAATTGCAGCAGTGGGGCTGGGCCTCCTACTCCCACCGCCAGAGAGCAGTGATGCCCCCCAAAAAAAAACATTTATGCCTTATATCAATAGAAAGACCCAGTGTCTGGCCCTGCATATAGCGGTCAGAGAGTGGAAAGGAAAGCAGAGATGGAGATTATTGGGGGAGAGAGCAAAAAGGAAAATTTGGACCCCACGTGGCAGGTCAGCACTCAGAGCTACTCACAGAGGGGCTTCCGGGACCTCTTTCTGACAATCGTCACTCAGCCTGGGGTCAAACACAGTTCTCCCATAAAGCCATACCCAAAGAGGTACCAGGACAAGCGCCATTTTGTTCAACTCTCCAGGCATTTCTCTAAATGCCATAGATGTCATTCTTTTAAACCCAGCACCCTGTGCAACCCCAAACCTCGTCATTCCGTGCTCCAAAGTGGGCACTGCTGCAGCTGAGGGTCCCAACCTCCACTCGGCCTACCCATGGGCCTGCTCCTCCCACAGGAAGCACCATCCACTTACTCTGCACCCTGATAGACGCCCACTGAGATGTTGAGCCCCTCTAGCTCTTCCTTGAGCATCTGCAGGTCGGAGTTCACAAAGCTCAGCTCCAGGCGCACCTGCTCCCTCACCTTCTGGTTTGTGGCTGCCCTGTTGAGAAAAGGGAGAGAGGTGCCCTCAGTTGCGCCTCACAGGACCAGGTTAACTTAACACCCCCCACCGTGGGAGCGCTGGGTGTGGCCACATCAGGTGTCTCTGCGATGTCTCTGACTCACCAACACTGAGCTGACGGGCATGAACCCTAAGGCCATCTGCAGAGAATCAGCCTTGGGAAGAGGAAAGAAAAGTGCTTCTGCTCACTGCCAAGTTTGAAAGTTATCCCCTTAAAAGAAATGTATGGGAGTGGAGAAGACATTCTTCCTAACTCCTTCTATAAGCCCCCAAGCTCAGACACACTGCCATCGAGCATAGTGACTCTACAGGACAGAGTAGAACTGTCCCTGTGGGTTTTTAAGACTTTGTGGGAGTAGAAAACCTTATTTTTCTCCTTTGGAGAAGTTGGTGTGCTCAAAATGCTGACCTTCTGATTAGCAATCCAACACGTAATCCATTATACCAGGATCCGTCTCTGTAAGGCTAATGTCACCCTAACCCAAACCAGGGAAAAGCACACACACAAAGCAAAACAAAAAAGGACCAACATCCCTAGTGGATGTATCCCTAAAAATCCTCAACAATACATTAGCAGCCTGAATATGGCAATATATAAAAATTATTATACACCATGATCTAAGCCCACTGCCAAACTGTTGGTTCCCATTCATAGTGAACCAACCTATCTATTATCGTCACGTGATCAATAACTGACAGCTTTCTTCTTGCTAGCAGGAACCAAGCAAGGATGTTCGTCTTTTATTTTTTTAACATGTTTTCATTTTGCCACTTCTAATCAATACTGTTCTGGAGGTGCAAGCCAATGGTAATCAGGCAAATAAGAGAATTAAAGGTATCCAGATTGGACAGGAAGTAGCAAAACTATCTTTGTTCATAGATAGTATGATCCTAAAAGAATAAAAGCCACAAGATGGTATGATGCTGCATATAAAATCCACAAAACAAAGACTAGAACTAGTAAATTCATTGTAGTGGTAACTTATAGGATCAATATGTTAAAAAACAACTGTATTTATTTTTTAAACAGTTTATTAGCACTTCATCTACATGTCATACAATTCAATAATTCAATCATATCAAGAAAAGTTGAACAGCTGTCACCATATTAAATTCTAGGACATTTTCTTCTTCCTTGTACTCATTGTTATTTATGTCATTACTTTTCCCCTAATTGTGCAAAAATATATGCAACAAAGCATTCTCCAACCCCACAGCTAGTACTTGTATAATTCAGTGCTATTGATTATACTCTTTGTGTTGTACAATCATTATTGATATCCTTTTCCAGATTATGCCACCATCATTGACATAAACTCAATGACTTCTTTTCCCTTCACCCATAACAACTGGTCAAATTTGGTTTCTTTTTTTTTTTTTTTTTTGTGGGCATCACTGCCTTTGGTGGTCGTGGGCACTACCCAGTGTCGCTCCTGAGAGCCGCCACTGGGTTTGAACCGCCAAGTCCGCAAGCTGCAGTTCCCCACTCACCATTTACGCCACCGGGGCTCAGCCCGGTTTCTTTCTTTCTTTCTTTTTTTAGTGGTTTTCTTGATATAATATTACATAGTAGGGCTGAGCCCCGGTGGCATAGTGGTTGTGCGCGGGACTGCGGCCCACTGGGTTGGAGGTTCGATTTCAGCTCCCAAGAGCAAAAGCTGGGCCTCCTATTCCCACCACCTGAGGGCAGTGATGTCTAAAAAAAAAAAAGTTAAAAAAAATTATATACTATTCATTTATATGTCATACACTTCCATACTTAAATTACTTTTAAAGCGAGTTGTATCCACATAATCACAATCACTGCTAGTACTCCCTCCTTGCAACAACTGGATTTC
The DNA here is from genome assembly GCA_004026705.1 of Nesogale talazaci. Lineage (NCBI taxonomy): Eukaryota > Metazoa > Chordata > Mammalia > Afrosoricida > Tenrecidae > Nesogale > Nesogale talazaci. The sequence continues at coordinate 15,501 of PVJH01014162.1, forward strand.
TATGTGCTAGCCAGGCATAGCCATAAAATGAAATTAAGAAAACAATCTCATTCACAATAACATCAAAAGGAACAAAACACTTAGGAATAAACAAAAGAAGTATGAGATATTTGCCCCGTAATGACACAATATTCCTGGGAGAGATGAAATAGCGAGACATTCCATGTGCATGGCTTGGAAGACTCACTATCGTCCAAAGGCTATCCTTCCTTCCCAATTGACCAACAGAGGGAACCCAATCTCAACCAAAACCCCAGGAAGCTTTCTAGTGGAAATTGACAAGTTGGATCAAAATTTATTTGAAAATGCAAAGGGCAGAGAAAACCATTAACAATTTTGGAAATGAAGAACAAAATCGAAAGACTCGGGCTACCTGAATTTGAAACTTACAAAGTCACTGTAATTCAAATCCTGTGGTACTGCCAGAGGGACAGGCAACAGAACAGAACAGAGTCCCAAAATAACTCCTTTACATTTATGGTCAATTGGTTTTCAACAAAGGTATCAAGAGAAGTCAATGGAGAAAGGATGGTCTTTTCAACCAATGGTGCTGAAGCGATTGCATACCCATCCATCAAAGGCCAGAGAGTCCAAACCTCCCCAAGCTCGGTGATTTGCTAGGATGACTCACCCGCATGACTATACCTGCTTTCAGAACAAGCGCACAGAACACAAGCCGCAGAGGGCGCGGGAGCTGAGGAGAAGACCAAAAGAAACCAGGTACGAGCTTCTCAGTCCTCTCCCAATGCAGTGACCCAGGATGTACACAGCTGTGGCCAACCAAAAAATCCACACTCGCTGCTGAAGTCGACTCATGCAGTCCTACAGGACAGGGTAGAACAGCCCCTGCAGGTTTCCAAGCCTGTAACTCTTTTTTTCTTTTCTCGCATCACTGCCCTCGTGGGAAGTCCCGCCTTGCTCCTGGAGAACTGCTGCTGGATTTGCACCGTCAACCCTGTGGGCCCCAGCCCCGCATACAAACACTGCACCACCAGAGCTCAGCAACCAAAACTATAACTCTTTATGGACATAGAAAGCTCTGTCTCCCAAGGTGCAACTGGTGGTTTCGAACTACTGACCCTGTGGTTGTCAGCCTGCCGCAAGTATAAGGTGACCAGATGTCCTGCTTTTTAATAATTTAACAACATCCTGCGGCTTTTTAAAATTTAAATATATTACAATATTATTTTTGCATTCTGTGAAAATTTTTGTGGCTCCATATACACCAAATTTTTAATCGAGAACACCCTTCCCCCTGCCCCCTTGCCACCGCTCCTGGTCAACGGTGTCCCGCCTAAAATCTGGTCACTTTACGCAAGTAACAATGCATGCAAAATGTGGTACACCAGGAAAGTTCTCCAGAAACTCATGAGGTAGATACATAACTTCATGTCAACTGGAAGGTATAAAAGTATAGTATAGGGGTGGTATTCAACCTGTCAGTCAGGTCACACTGCCTGATGATTCCCTTGGGGGCATGGCCTTCTCAGAAGATGGGCCCTGGGAACCTCCCCTTCTCTCTTTGCCTTCACCTTCCTGCTGGCGGACCCCAATTGCTGCCAGAACACTGCCACTGGATCCACACAACTTTGCACTCAGCAGCCTGATTGTTCGGCATTCTGCTCATGTGAATGAAGAGGGCTTCTAAGAAAGTATTGCATTTGAGGACTTAAGTCGGACTGAGCTGGGATGATTTCTCAATATGTTATCACTTCTTGACATAAAGCTCTTCTTTGCACATGCATGAGTCACTGGGTTTGTTTTTCTAGTCAACCCGGCCTAACACAAAAAGTAACAAGGGTTTTTGCTGGGTGCTGGTCACATAGGACCCTTCTGTCTAGCAAGGTTCAAAATGCCATGTGTGTATAAAAAGATGTGATGAAAAAAGCTGATGATGTCTGGCTATCAAAAGATACATCGTCTGGAGTCTTAAAGGCTGGAAAGTAAACAAGCGACCATCTAGCTCAGAAGCAATAAAGCCCACACCAGCCTATGTGATCATGAGGTATTGAAGGGATCAGGTATCATGCGGCAAAGAACAAAAAATCATATGATTGCGAATGAGGGGGGGAGTGCAGATTGGGGACCCAAAGCCCATCTGTAAGCAACTTAACATCCCCTTACAGAAGGGTGGAGGGGAGGAGATGAGCCAATCAGCGTTCAGTGTAGCAATGGATATGACAAAATTATGTATAAATTATCAAGGGTTCATGAGGGAATTGGGGGGGGGGGGGGACAATCAGGAGCCAACACTAAAGGTTCAAGTGGAAAGCAAATGTTTTGAGAATGATGTCAACAAAAGTGCAAATGTGCTTGACACAATGATATATGTATAAATTATGATAATAGTTGTACGAGCCCCCAATAAAATTATTTTTTTAAAAGGGAGGGAAAAAAAGGTTCAAAATGCCATACTCCCAAAGAGAAAGCAGGTACTTAGCATCACCGCCAGTTGGAGAAGTTTGGATATAAGTACTGCTATTCATAGTTGCTGTTGGGTTGGCTCTGGAATGAATTGCTACCTGGTCCTACATCATGTCCATGACTGGTGGTGGAAAAGGACCACTGTGATCCTTGGGATTTTTTACCTGGATGATAGGAGGTGGGGACGGGACGGGGGCACTTGGGCAGTGGATGCACATGCAGTGAATTACCCAAGAGTTGAACGTAGCCCTCCCAAATCAAAAGTAAGCTTTCCACCTGACAACTATCACTGCCTCACCTTAAACAGTGAGTGAACCACCCTCCCTGGTGTTCGCTTAATGATGAAAATCTGCTGAAGTCTAGGTTTCCAGATGATAGCCAAGAAGCAACTGAGCAAGTAAGCTTTCCCAAGAACAAATGAAACTTAACTTAAATCTCATAGCATGCACAAAAATGGGTTAGATACCTCAGTGTAAAAGCTCAAAGCCCTCTAAAACTTGTGGGGAAAGTCTTCATGACTGAAAGCTGGGCAGAGTATTCATAGACATACACTACACACTTCATAAGAGAAGAAATTGATCAAGTGGACCTTGCCAAAAGGATAAATGCCTTAATGATTCAGACGATACTGCTAACAGAATGAAGACAAGCCAAGGACTAGGAAAAACGATTTAACAGTAAAACAAAAATTCTTTTTTTGTTTTTTTTTTTGTTTTGGGGCATCATTGCTCTCCGGTGGTGGGAGTAGGAGGCCCAGCCCCACTGCGGGAATTGAACCTCCGTCCCAGTGAGCCGCAGTCCCGCGCACAACCACTACACCACCGGGGCTCAGCCAAACAAAAATTCTTTTTAATGGACAAAATAAATGAATATACATTTTATTTTAGAAGTTATATTAGTGGTTAGTAAGCAATGAAAAGATATTCATTAATCATTAGACCCACTGCTATCAATTTGATCCTGACTCATAATAGCCCTGTCTAGTTTCCACAACTATAAATCTTTACAGGAAATGCACATGAAAACCACCAAACCACCAGTATACACCCACTAGATTGGTTATTTTTTTTTTTTTTTTTAGGCATCACTGCCCTGGTGGTGGGAGTAGGAGGCCCAGCCTTTGCTCCTGTGAGCGGGAATTGAACCTCCATCCCAGTGGGCCGCAGTCCCGCGCACAACCACTACGCCACCGGTCCCGCGCACAACCACTACGCCACCGGGGCTCAGCTAGATTGGTTATTTTTTATAAAGACAATAACAAGTGTTAGGGGTAACTGAAACCTTCTATATGTAAATGGTACAGTCACTTGGGAAAATTGTGGCAGGCTCCAAAAATAAATGTAGTATTCAACCCAGCAATTTTACTTCTAGGAATCCACAAAAGAGAAGTAAAAATATGTCTACATCAAGACATTTATATAAATATCTATGTGAATGAGAGGAAGAGCAGAATACAGATCCAATGTCCATCTGTAGGCAACTGGACATCCCCTTACAGAAGGGTCACAAGGAAGAGATGAGCCAGTCAAGGTGCAGTGTAGCACCAATAATTTAATGTTTTCTCCCCCTACTATCATGACCCCAATTCTACCTTACAAATCTGGCTAGAGTGGAGCATGTACATGGGTATAAATAAGAACTGGAAACACAGGGAATTCAGGTCACATAAGTCCCTTAGGACCAATAATGACAGCAGCAACAACAGAAGGAAAAGCAGAAGTGGGGGGAGAAAGGGGAAACCGATTCCAATGATCTACATGTAACCCCCTCTCAGAGGGACAGACAACAGAAAAGTGGGTGAAGGAAGACATCAGTCAGTGTAAGACATAAAAAATATCTATAAATTATCAAGGGTTTGTGAGAGAGGGAGGGGGAATAATGTGAGGAGCTAATACTGAGGGCTCAAGTAGAAAGAAAAATGTTTTGAGAATGATGATGGCAACAAATGTACAAATGTGTTTGACAATGGATGTGTGGATTGTAATAAAAGTTGTACGAGCCCCCAATAAAATGATTAAAAACAAAAAGAAAGATGTCAACTGATATTCTACGAATTCCTGAGATCTTTCCTCTCACAATATCTCCACTGAAACTTGGGCTTCTTCACTACCATCCATCAGCTCTTGATCATATGCTACCTCTTCACCAATTGCTTTCAGCACAGTAGCCCTCTGTATCCCTCCATCATCTTTGATGTTTACTGTGTGAACCAATATTTTGCCCATAAGCCAAAATAATAACAATAAAAACCAACAGTGCAACGGAGTCATTTCTGGCTCATATTGACACTCTATCGGGTTTCTGACGCTATAACTGTTTACGGGAGCAGATAGGCTGCTCTCTCTCCTCAGGAACGCCTCATGTGAACCACAAAACTTCGGTTAGCAGTCCAATGCCTACTTTCCTGCCAGCACCACCAGGGAGCCCTATTTTTCCCATAGAATTGTTAAATATTATAACTCAAGATGAGTTTGGTTTTTTCCCTGTTCTTTCCATTTGAGAAATGCAAGCTTGCTCTTCCCTGTTGGTTTTCTCATTCTGGAACTTTGCACATTTCATTTTAATACTTCGGTGTTTTTTCTCAAGCTGACTTTTGAAATCTTCTGTTCAATTATTTTACTTCTTTATTTCTTCCTTCCAATTTAACTACGTTACATCTGAGAGCAAATTTCAGAGTCTCTCCTCACATCTATTCTGATCTTTTCTTTCTTTCCTGTCTTTTTAATGACCGTGGGCTTTTTTCACTGATCTTCAGTTAGTAGTGTTCAGTCCATCAAATATACTGAGATGATCTCTAACTTCAGTTGTGATATGTTCAGCTCATTTAATATATCAGCTTATATCTAATATATTCAAAAATATATCCAGAACTATCTTGGCTCTCGTGGCCTCATTTTCCTTACCATCAAACTTGAACTTGCATATGAGCAATTGATGATCTCTCTCTGTTGATCTTTGGGCTTATTCAGACTGATGAATGATATTAAGCTTCTCCATCATCTCTTTCTTTCCACAGATGGAGCAAAAGCCTTTTCTAAGCCAAATCTCTCATATTCTTATCCTTCATGCTCCCAACTCCTCAATCATTCATGCTTTAAATTTACACTGTTTTGAGTATGTTAAGGTGCTTCAAAGACAGCTTGGAATAAAGTAAGATAAACAATTCCTACAGAAATGACTGCTGTCTTACATTTCTTTTATTCTTCTGAAATATGTCTTCTTTCATTGCATTTGCCATCTTCCACAAAGTAACATGCACATTGTATGTATCTGCATATCACATAAACACCTTGCATATTATTTTCAATTTGGTACTTACATGGTGATTACATCCATTTCAATTTGGGTGGTTTGGGTGGGTTTTTTGGGGGGGTGGTGGGGGTGGTGGGGATGGTCCTGTGTGATGAATTGATTGTTATGTGGCTGTCTTGGACGGAGCCTGTTGACAAGGAGCTTTGCTCCCTCACTGCCTGTTTTGGAGTTTCTAGAGCGGCCCTTCTCCCTTCAGAATCCTTTCCATGCTCCACATGCCGCTTTCTCCAGTGTCAGAAGAAATCACTTTGTTCACTCTGACCTTGTCTTCAGAGCAGCCAGCCCCAGCCCAGGAGACGTGCAACACCCAGGGTCACAGAGGCTGCTCCTCATGGTCTCCTGCACGTTGTCCGGCTGGCTGGTCACCCTGCAAGGGCCCTCTGCACCTCTGACCCTCAGGTGCATGAAAGCCCAGTCATAGACAGAGCTCATGTGTCCCTCCCTCAGACAAGCTGGGTTCACTGGCTGCCCAGGGGCATGCTCAGCCCTGACCCTCTGTGGTGTCCTGCCACCTAGCTTCATGTGGGAACAACATTAGGGGGCCCAGACATGAGCAGCCAATAAATAACCCCCACCCACCCCAGAAGGAGCCCCAAGCAACCCTGCACCTGGCCTGTCTCCAACATGGTGCACCTGAGTGCAAACTGCCTGCTAAGCACCTGCTGCGGCTCTCAGGCCTGATGAGGAACCCTGAGCAAACACCCCGCTTCCCTCATCTCCCCATGACATAGCTGATTGTACAAGTCAAGCTGAGCGAGACCAAACTCACTTCTGAAAGTGTCATAGGACATGCCAAGTGTATGCCTGGGGATGCGATCTAGACTTTGCTCAGGCAGGATTTCATCATTTCCAACAGCTAAGTGTGTGTGCATGTCAATTACATGGACAAACTATTTGCAACAGGTACATATGGTAAAGGAGGCTTAATACATTTCAGCTGGCAGAGCGACATGTACTCTCTGTGGTCAGTGAGGTGGCTGCTTACTTCTCAGCAACAGAGTGGGCCCAACTTCAACACAACAATTTAGAGTTGATGCCCTCCTCCCAAATCACGGCTTCCAAGTAGGGGGGCCTTAGGGTCTTTCGCCTCTTCACGTTGACTTGCCTAACCTCCCTCCTCCTGGCTTGGTAACATGTTCGGATGTGCTGGTCTTTGGATGTGGATCCCCTTGTACTTGCTTTGCCAGCACATATACTAAAATTGGATGTGAACCTCTTAGTGTGGGTCATTCTGGAAAAGGTTGGTTTCCAGGCGGGGCCTAAGGGCTGGGTTTCACAATACTGACCTTTGGGTAAAAGATGACTCAAAGATCACCCATAGCATTTCAGCTGGGTTTCTAATACAGGTCAATAAATGACTCCTCAAAAATCCACTAAGGAGTGGGGTGGAGTGGGGGCAAGGGTAGGCTATGCCAGTCAAGATGGTGGGTGTGTTGTCCAGCTCCACCCTGGGGAAACAGCCTGCGGGGTGGGTAAGAACGAAATCCACTGGCCTCAATCTGGAATTAAGACCAGTCTTGGCCTCCCACTAGTACTGGTGCTCTGTACTCGAACTGTTCTGGAAGAACGTGGCCTTCGCTCAGCTCTCCCTTGAGGGTTGTGTGGTCAGAGACTGATGTTACAGCCAAAAGAGGGCATTAGGACCACTTGGGATGTGGCAGAAAGGCACTTTTGGCCATTCCTGCCTAGAATGTCTCCCCGGTTCCTTCCCCAGGCTCTCACTCTAGCTGAGTCACCAAGAGAAGCACTACTGCCTTGGATTCTCACAGATGGATCAAAAGTCTTGCAGAAGGTAAGGATGAGCAGGTGGCCCGCTTACTCTGGGAAAGCTCAACCTGCCAGGTGGGAAACACAGGGAAGAAAGAGCACGTTCAACAACCTCCTGTGACCACTGAGCACACCCATACTTCTACTTAGAGTTTCTCAGAGCTCTCCACCAATAGACGTGGTATCTAAAATGTGATGTCTACAACTTGTGGCTTAATATGCACCTGAGGGCTGAGCCCCGGTGGCGTAGTGGTTGTGCGCGGGACTGTGGCCCACTGGGATGGAGGTTCGATTCCAGCTCCACGGAGCAAAGGCTGAACCTCCTACTCCCACCACCTGAGGGCAGTGATGCCACCCCCCCCCCAAAAAAAAAAAAAGCACCTGAATCTGGTATTTAGACCTACATGTCCTCATTTTCTTGGATTTTTTTCCTCAAAAATGTTTTTGTGAACTCAACCTTCCAAGAACAGGCACCACACTGATTCTGAGACTTTAGAGAAGCTTTGGAGGCCAATAAACCTCACGGGAGGAGCTTGGTCTTAGTCCACTTGACTCCAATCCTACTAGGCCTGGGATTCAGGGCGGATGGAGCATGTGCTCCCCATGCCTTCGGGTGACCACCTTACAGAGGCAGCAGATCTGCCAGTCTGGCGGACACCCGAGTCCAGCCCACGTCTTGGTGCAACACGTCTTGAGTTGTAGTAGGCTAAAGTGACCAGACATCCCACTTTTGGTGGGACAATCCCGATTTTAAACAACTTTCCCCATGTCCCAAGGTGTTTTTAATAAGTGCCGATTTTTGGAAAGAATTCACGACAAGCTAGGGAACAGTGGAAGGAGGGGAAGGGAATATACCCCCTCTACCCCCACCCCCACCCTCATCCCCCGTCAATGGTTTCCCACTTTACCGATGTTAAAATCCGGTCACTTTACAGTAGACGGTAGCCTCAAAAGCCAGGGAGGCCTTATACTGTCCTCTGCACAGACTGAGGCCAGCCCCTCAGCGCCAACAATGTGAGCAGCCATTAACCCTGAGTGCTCACTCTCATGACAAACCTGGGCATCACAGGCTGCCCGGGACTCCAGTCAGGAGCCTGTGCAAGTCACCACTTGGCTCACAGGATGTTTGTTAGCCTTTTTCCTCTTAAAAGTGGCTGAGAGTATTCAAAAATTTAAAACCAGGAAATTTACACACGTTCACACAGTCAGATCTCTAGCTAATCTTGGCAGGGGTGGGAGTGGGGGAGTTGGGGAAAAGAGAGGAAAACAACCAGACCACCTGACAGGCCTCCATGAGAGGGTTTGTGCTGTGTGCCAGCACAGCCCCCACTACCCACCAATTATGGGCTCACAACATGAACCCCACCCCCTTCCCTCATGCCCACCTTATGAGTGAGTCGCTTCTCATTTTGTCCACTGACTTCCTGTATAAGAGGGGAATCGGAAACCCACTCTGCACAGCTAGTTAGTTATTTAAAGCTGAACTACAAGAGGGCTTCGTAAAAGCTCGCAGAGGTAGATCTACAGAGACAGCCAGTAGACTGGGAACTGCGCACCTGGCAGAGGAGGCGACCGGGGAGTGGGGTGCTGCCCGCATGCAGTATGAGAAGCAACTGCTCTAAAATAGAGTGTGGTGAGGACTGCACGGATCCTCCAAATATGAATGGAGAGGGAGCTGATACCAAGACTGCAAAAAGAAAGAAAATGTTCTGAAAATGATGGTGACAATGATTGTGCAATCTTGCTTTAACTAACGGAACCATGAATTCTAGAATATCTGCCAGATTAATTGGAAAAACAATAAATATAATCAAACAATTAAATTGTATGATATGTGAAGTAAATGCCAATAAAACAATTTTTCAAAGCTCATGAAAAAAATCTATTCTCTTAATTCTTTTGCCCACAATTTAAAAAAAATTATACTTTAGGTGGAGGTTTCCATTTCAGATTGTTCACTTTGTAGTCCACAGTCTAAACTAATCATCAAACCTATATCAGCTTACTCTTTCCTACCTATTCCTCAACTTCCCTTCTCCCTCCAGCTCAGCTCCACCTCCCACTTCAACAGAGCAACCGACACCTCATCAACAGTCTAGGATTGGCAAACTTTGGAGCTGGAACAACCAATCTTGAACCTCACAACAATGAGAAAATGATATGAGAACCATAAACATATCCTTTACAAACAAATGAAGTCACCATGATAATATCCAAATAATATCCTTTAAAATGTTTTCACTTTTACTTCAGAGTCACATGTACGTACTGAAACAGGCGCACATGGCTGTTTATCCTCCCCATGGCCTTACCCTCCACTTTTGGAAAATACCAAAGTCTATCCCTTTTGGTATTAAAGTCTTTAACTTCCTTTGTTGTTTTTCCCCTTATAACAGTTCCACAAACTTTTTATAGCCCCCTCATACATGGTGATTTGCTTTAAAATTCATAAAGTCTATCTCCATTTCAGAAAAGAATATTCTACTCCAGGAGGGAAGGAAGCTGGAAGAAGGGCGGGAATATTGTTCCAGCCTAACCTGAAGGAGGAGCCCTGATGGTGTAGTAATGCCAGGTCAGCTGCCCCTCAGGACAAAGATGGGATTCCTTCTCCCCTGTGGACACTCAAAGGGACAGGGCGACCCTGTTTCATGAGTCAGCACAGGCTCGATGGCAGTGAGTTTGGTTTGGGGCTAACCTTAGGAGTACATTTAAAGCAGCTGGCACCTTCCTTGTTCAACTCACAATAATCAAATCCACCTTGTGAATTCTTGGTGGATATGGATTGGAGAATGAGAAGTCTTTGGGGGGTTCTTTATAGTGCCTGCCCTGCTGTGAGGCACAATTTAAGGCTGGAACCCTCAATTCTCCACTGCATTTAGATATGTAGGAACAAGCAGAAGGCAGACAGGGCAGCTTTTTATAACGAAAACCAACCCTTTGCCACCTAATTGCCTCCCCCAGACACCCGTGAGGTCAGAGCCCAGTTGGCACAATGCCCTATTTGTTTTTGGGAAACTACTGGTCCCGATTGAGTCAGATTAATAAATACTTTAGGGTTTCCTCCGGCAACATTCTCCAGAGAGGGGCATTTTGAACTTTCAGGTCATGGAGAGAATCATTAACAAGGCTGCACCCCCCACCTTCCACCCTGCCAGCTCAGCAGCCACCACATTAACTTGACAATGAGCTTGAGCTCTGCTGAGAGAGGCTGCAACTGAGGTCAACAGGGTAAGACAAAACTGCTCCAGTTCCTGCCCAGGAACCAGCCAAGCTCCAAACCTGGTCAGAGGCTCCCTGGCCACCCACACTATCCCATTTTCCCCTTTGTCACCCTAGAAAACAGTACTTCCTGACACCACGGGGTCCCCACTGTGTTCATGCATCATGCAAGCACCTCGATTCCTCAAAAACATATCCCCTGCACTTTAAACAGTGCCTGACATTTATGACATGCTCCGCAATGAGGGGATGAAGAGGCAAAACACCTATAGCCCACTTCTGGGGAGGCCATTGAGATGGGCTGGCAAAGGGTCATTGGTGGTGGAGGCGTTACACCCGACAGCCTTTCTAGTTCCACAACCCAGACCCTCCCCAGCCGAATCTCCCCAGATAGCACTGACTGCCCACGGTCCACTGTGCCCTGGGGAGCTTATGACATCCATGTCCACCCCTGTCTTAAGCTAGAGGCACCTTTAAAATGTTAAAAGCCAAAATGTTACAAATATGGTGAGGTTAGGGGGTGGGACAAGGTTGTCAAGAGGGTCATGAGAAAATGCCATGATCTTTTCTTTGCATTTTTCCAATGAATTTCTGAAGGCCCTGGGCCACACAGGATATGCGTGCCTGGTCTCTTTGCCATATAATCCCCTAGAGAGTTTCCCCAAGGAGCAAATGCAGACCTCCTCAGATATGAAGCTACCCAAAGTTCAGGTCTGGGAACCCTTCTCCTGACCTGTCCTCACAGAGGTGAGATCACTATTGCCACAAGTCCTGTGGCCTGGTGGCTCTTTCACAAGCACCCGATTTTTATATTTGTTTTTCCCAACAGCTCCCAGAATCTCCGGGCTTCCAGCAATTAAGCTAGTGCCTTGCCGAGCACCCATCAACACCCAGAGACCGGAGGGGACCCAGAAGGGAACCACAGCTTTTTTTTTTTTTAATTTTATTTTAGGCATCACTGCCCTCAGGTGGTGAGAGTAGGAGGCCCAGCCTTTGCTCCTGGGAGCCGGAATCGAACCTCCATCCCAGTGGGCCGCAGTCCCGCGCACAACCACTACGCCACTGGGTCTCAGCCCGAACCACAGCTTTAAGAAGTGTTTCGGACTTCCAGGACGAGGCTCAGGATCTCAGCCCCAGGATCCAGAGCAGCAGACTCTCTTAATTACCCAAAACGGGGCAAGGGGCTGACAAGAGTTGCTCCTAGAACTCTGAAGGAGGAAAGCATTCCAGCGAACAAGAAAGGGGAGTCTGAGTGGGACTGTGGATTAGGTGCTGGCCTGCGGTTCAAGCCCACCAGCTGCTCCACAGGAGAAGATGAGGCTGTCTGCTCCTAGCTCAGAAACCCTACAGCAGGTCCCCACCAGTCAGGAAGGCCCACGAATGGGGGTCTTTGTGTTCTGTGGGCAACAAAGACACTGTCTTTTTTTTTTTTTTTTTGGCATCACTGCTCTCTGGTGGTGGGAGTAGGAGGCCCAGCCCCATTGCTGGAATTGAACCTCCGTCCCAGTGGGCCTCAGTCCTGCACACAACCACTACACCATCAGGGCTCAGCCCAAAGACACTATCTTTTGACGAGTGAAGGTGGATATCTACAGTGGCAGCTGACCCAAGCCCGCATTCAGTAAGCCTTGTACTCAGCAGCCATGGCTGCCACCCTCTGGGCCGCCACTCCTGGGCCTCAGAAATCAACGGCCCAGGCTTGTTTCTCACAAGCTCTGCAAACATTTACCAAACAGCACCAGGCAGCACTGGGCAGGGCGAAAACAGACCCCTCCTACAAAAGAAAGAAAGCAGGAAAACAAACATGGCCACAATCCTTGGTCTTCCAGCTCCAGTGGTCAACTACTGCTTGAAGCAGCTAAGCGCCCCACTGCCCTGTATCCAAAACCATCGGTCTGGGTGAACGACTTCTTTCTTTTTTTTTTTAACCTAGCCAGGCTCTACTCAGACAAGGTTCTTGTTCTTCGTGAGGTGCCAGAAATCAGGACAGAACCCAAAGCTAAAACCACAAGCCAGAAGGGAAGCAAGGTAGGCCTGGGAGTTTGGAGGGTAGGGGGGCTACACTGGGGAGAGAATGGGCAAGCCAGGCCAGGCTGAGGAGCCTGAAGACACCTACTTCAGAAGGTTTTCCGCTCCAGTTCTCATCCGAACAGCTTTCAGGATCTGCTGGTTCAAGGCAGCCCTTTGATTCTGCAGTTTACTCCGGCCAGTTTGTGCAAGTGGATTACAGCCCTAAGGGAAAATGAGACAAGTCCCTTCAGAGGTTGGCCACTCTATAAATGATGACAACGTATAATATAACTGAAGATACTTACTTTAAAACAACAACAACAGCAAAAACTCAACTCTTCTGAAAATAAGGGTATTATTATATAAATACATAAATGTTAAAGTATACAAAATAAAAAACATCATTCATAACACTACTCCAATTCCCACCCAATGCCATCGAAGTCAGTTCTGACTCAGCCTCATCCTTCGCTCATTGAGCAGAGAGCAGCTGGTGGGTTTGAAGCACTGACTGTATGATTAACGGCCCCACGTTGACCCATCAGGGCCACTGGGGTCCCTTCACTCCACAACTGGCACTGTGAATTAGTCTTTCCTGCTCTTCTGTTGTACATGCAATCGTCGTACGTGTTCAGAGGGTTAGTAAGCACCCATAACCCATCCCTGCCATCTAGTCAGATCTCAACTCCGAGTAAAACCGGTCCCTGGGATTTCTGAAACTAGAAATATTTATAGATGTAGACAGCCTCATCTTCCTCCTGGGGAGTGGGTGGCAGGTTGAACTCCCGCCTTGCCATCAGCATGGTGAGGATTTCGACATGAGTGCACATAGGTAAAGCCATGTGCAGGCTTACTTGTGAACATTCTCTCCTCAGGAGAGGTCACACAGCACGCACTCTTCGCTCACGAGCAAAAATGTAATAGCATAGAATTCATTAGATGATCAGCGTTCAAGATTTTTATTGGGAGCTTGTCACAAAGCCTTCCCAAAGCCCTAGACTACCGCTGAGCCCCGGTGGTGGAGTGTTTGTGCGTAGGACCGCGGCCCACTGGGACGGAGGTTCAATTCCAGCAGTGGGGCTGGGCCTCCTACTCCCACCACCGGAGAGCAGTGATGCCCCCTCCCCCCTCAAAAAAAAAAAAAAAAAGATATTTCTTGGCTGAGCCCCGGTAGCGTAGTGGTTGCGTGCGGGACTTCGGCCGACTGGCTTGGCAGTTCAAATCCAGCAGCAGCAAGGCTGGGCCTCCTACACCTACCAGAGGGCAGTGATGCCTTAAAAACAAAACAAAACAAAAAAAAACAACCCTAGACTACCAGAAGGAAAGCAAGATTCTCAGGTGGTGAAGTGGGTTAAATATTGAGCTGCTAACCTCAAGGTCAAACCATTCAGTTGCTCACTGAAATAAAGATGAGGCTGTCTGTGCCCATAAAGAACAGACAGGAGTGTCTGGCATGATCTCGAATCCACCCAAGCCTTGACAGGATAGACTGACAGAGTGGCTGCAACAATTGTGAGGATGCCACAGGACCAGTCAGTGCTTTGCTCTGGTGTACACTGGCCGCTGTGAGTTAGAACTGACTTGACAACACCTAATGATTAACAACAACATACATAAATAAATAAACTTCAGTGCCTTTTGAGGTTTTTTTTAATTCTTTAATTTTTTTTTAAATCATTTTATTCGGAGCTCTTAGAATTCTTTTTTTTTCTTTCCCCTTGATAATGTACTTCATTTTATTGACATGACTTTCAGGTCCAGAAACAGCCCAGAGGCTGATGAGACAGCATGTACTCTGACAACTCTTACAGGCTAGAAAGTTATTGTCCCTGTTCTCCAAAGTCTCTGAGAAGCTGAACTATTAAATAAAGTTCTTTGTTCTTCCCAGGCTAATATCCTTCATCTCCGTCCTCAGGCACAGCCTTCAGCCTGGTGACATTAATGCCTCTGCTCAGCTGTTACAATTCTTACAACAATCCATACATCAATTGTATGAAGCATATTTGTACATATGCTGCCATCATTATATTCTAGACATTTACTTTCTATTGAGCCCTTGGTATCAGCTCCTCTTTTTTACCCCTGTTCCCCTCCCACTTTTGTGGCCCATTGATAAATTATAAATTATTATTATTTTCATATCTTAACACCAACCACTGTCACCCTTCCTCCACGATTTCTTTTGATTGACCCCCTGGGAGGACTGTGGTGTAGTTATACGTCAATCTTTGTGATCGGTTTCCCCTTCCTCCCCTACTTTCCCTACCTTCCTGGTATTGCTATTTCCATTTCTGTTTCTGAGTCCTGAGCTCTTACCAATACCTGTGTACATGCTGTGGTCTAGTCCAAAGTGAAAGGCAGGACTGGGGTCATGATAGTGGGGTGTAAGGAGGCCTCAAAGAACCAGAGAAATATCGGCTATTTCATTGTGCTTTTCTGGGCCCTCGTTAACTCATCTCTTCCTTGTGACCCTTCTATGAGACGATGTCCCATTGTCTACAGATAGGCTTTGGGTCTCTGCTGTAACCTCTCTCATTCTCAGTAATATGTTCTTTTGTTTGTTTCTATGTTTGTTTTGGGTTTTTTGGTGCCTGTTACTTGATCCTGTTGACACCTCATGATCCTACAGGCTGGTGTGCTTCTTCCAGGCGGCCTTGTTGCTTCTCTGCTTCCATGTGGCTGCTTGTTTAACGTCAAGCCTTGAAGACCCCAGACACTATATCTTTTGATAGTTAGGCACCATCAGCTTTCTTCACATCTGCTTGTGCATTCTGTCTTCAGCAACTATGTCAGGAGGGTGAGCATCACAGAATTTCAGGTTGTAGAAAAAAGTGTTCTTGTGTTGAAGGAGAGCTTGAGCAGAAGCCCAAAGTCCATGCACTACCTCTATGCATTGCTCTATAAGTATATGTACATAGGTCAATACCTCTATTTTTATGAAATAATATATGTATACTCCTATGTTTATACCTGTATGCATAGCTTTGCTTCCTGGATATTTCCTACCCCACCATCAAGCTTGCCCTTTTTCTGCCTCTTAGTAATTGCTCTCAGCTAGATTGCTGTTGATCCCACAGCCCCAGGTTCGCTAGATCCTCCTCATTGTTGATTTTAATTCGCTACTCCCCCCAAATCCCTCGGGCTTGCTTCCCACGTTTGTTTCTTAATTTTCTGGTCTAACAACAGGAGTTCCAAGCAGGTGATTCTACCTGGATGCCATTTTGACTCCTCCTCTGTTTTTGTAGGAAACCTAGCCTAAGGCAATCACTATGAGTTAGAATTGATTCGATGGCAGTAGGTTTGTTTGGAAAGCAAGTATTCAACATCAAACACATTGATTGCAAGATCAACAGATAGACAATGATCCACACTGGTCAGGACACAATGGGGAAAATGCCAAGAGCAAAGTGAGCAAGCAGGCCTTTCTTAAGAACTTCAGTCTATGGTAAGCCACCATGTCCATCCCCTGCTTGTGTGTGTGTGTGTGTGTGTGTGTGTGTGTGTGTGTGTGTGTGTGTGTGTTTGGGGAGGGGGTAAGAGTAGCACTGAGTTTAACATGCTTTTCCACGTAAGACTTGATCAGGAACATTCCCTCTCTCCAACAATGTTCCTCTAACTCTGATTGTAATGACTGCATCGCAGCTGCTCGGTGCCATTGAGTCAGCTGCGCCTCAGAGCCACCTGAGGGGCAGGAGGACTGAGGACCCTCCTGGCCTTGCTCACCCTCCTGATAACATGCCCAACTGATTGCATTGCACTGCCTTCTTAAAGAATGTAGTTTTCCTTTGAGATAGGAGGCGTGTTCCCAAGTATCTGCTTTTCTAATTTGATGTACAGTTGTGAACAGGAATCTTTATAAACCTTGAGCTTTTTCCTTGGGGGCATAGTCGGGCATCCACTTGATGGCAATGAGTTTGCTTTCTATTTCCTAGAGTCTATGGATTACAATGTTCTGTTCTGATAGGTTTCCCAGGAGAAGGTATTTCCTTTTAAACCTCACTGAGGTGTTCTTGCCCACAGACAGGTAGCGGCCCTGTGATCTGAGGTTGGGCTGCATTCTTTTTCTAGGCTTTATCGCTGTGCTGGTTCCTGGCCAGAAGGGCGGGCTTGCTCCCTGGGTGTGGCCGGGCGGATAGCCTTACCACAGAGGCTGACCTTTCTCTCCAGCTGCGTCACTGCCCTCACAGCTCAGTGCACAACACTCAGCCTCCTCCACCTCCCCCAGCCACGCCCAAGGTCTCCGAGCAGCAGGTTTCTCCCTGTAGTCCCAACCTTCTCAGGTCCCCACTATCAGTGGCCTTTGGACTAGTGGGGAGGAAACATTTTCTGTTTCTCCTTACACCAAGATTTCTGCTGCTCACCATAGTAGCTCACCTCCACTTAGCTCCCACACAGCCCCACCTAATGTTCCCTGCCTCACAACGATGGCAAGTCCCAGGCCAGGCAGCCTAGCTCCCAGGGACCTTCTGCGGGACTTCTTGGCCCCCAAACCTACAAGGGCAAGTCCTGCCTCCCAAATTCAAATTGTGCCTGGGGTGGGGAGTTGGAGGAATTCAAAAAGGTCATGGCCAGATTCCATTATCTTTTCATGAATTTTTTTAAGCCCCTTTGCTATCCTAATATTAACTGGAATGGTTATTCTCTTTTAAACCAATACATGATCCCTCACTCAAAATAAAACAGAACACATATCTTATTTTTGATTCCCCCGTCTTTCTGTAAGCTTATCTTTGCTTACAGAACAGGTGGTAGTTGTGCCCAGGCTTAAGATAAAACTAGGCTTCTCTTCCTTGCAACACAATCAATATTCATGGAATAGCAGTCAAGAGATCAAAGGCCACAGGCAGTGGGTAAATCTGTGGCACAAGCGACCTCTTTAAAGTGTGGAAAAGCAGGAAGGTTACTTTGAGGACCAAGTTGCGTCTGGCCCAATCCATGCTATTTTCAATCGCCTCTCATACACGTGAAAGTTGAAGAGTCAATGCCTTTGACCTGTGGTGCTATGGACTGCTAAAGGAACAAACAGGTTTGTTTTGGAAGAATGGCCAGAATGCTCCGGAGAGGCAAGACAGACAAGACTTTGTCTTACCGGCTTTGGACATGTCGTCAGAAGAGAACAGTCCCTGGAGAGACACATCATGCTTGGGAAAGTGGAGGGGCAGAGAAAAGGAAGCAGAAGATCGACTATGTGGATTGGCACTGAGGCTTCGTAAAGACAATGCTGAGGACGGTGCCGACCAGGCAGTGTGTGCTTCTGTTGGGCACAGGGTGGCTACGCGCCCGAGCTAGCTCAATGGCACCTGACAACAAGGACGACCACGACGGCAACATTTAGGACGAAGCTAATCTGCCCCCACCTGG
Source organism: Nesogale talazaci (assembly GCA_004026705.1). Classification (NCBI taxonomy): domain Eukaryota; kingdom Metazoa; phylum Chordata; class Mammalia; order Afrosoricida; family Tenrecidae; genus Nesogale; species Nesogale talazaci. The sequence goes on from PVJH01014162.1 coordinate 33,594, forward strand.
AGGAAACACATTCATCCAAAGGATTAGTGGACCATGTGAAGTCCAGCCTCCAGGGCCCTGAGGCCAGAAGACTTGGAAGGTGTCTAGCTACCATTGCTGACTGCATGGAAAGGAATCCCAACAAGAGGCCCCGGAGAGAGTGAGAGCAAAAGGTGGAACAAAGCTCAAAACCATTAAAAACAAAAAGATCAGGCTTATTGGTCTGATAGAGACTGGTTGGACCACCAAGATTATAATCTTGAAACACCTTTCAAGAGAGGAGCTAGATTTCCCCCAGTGGTTCAACTTTCAGCCGAAGAAAGGCCTCTAAGGCCTCTCACAGTTAAATAAGGGCAAAGAGAAGGACAGTAGTACATAAAGGAAGGGAGTGGGACATTGTGGAGAAGTTACAAAATGTGTACGAAATGTGGAATGGAAAAACCAACTAGCTCTATAAACTTTCACCCAAATCACAATCTAAAATATACATATGTCTATTAAGCTAATTTAATATTAATGGACTAAAATAACTGTCAACCTCTTTTCTTTTCATCTACTAAGGAACTATGAAGGAATGGTTCAATGTGACACAAAATTACAGGTGTGTCTTATTTCATAGGGAAAGTTGAATAGCGAATGCTCTTGTGTATATTCTCAAGGCTAAGATAAGCGCCAGGTCAGGTCACAGGGGAGCACTTTTCCCTGCTCCTAGGCTTCACACACCTTCTGGCTGCTGGGGAATCAATAAGCCCTAACCAGCCCACAGATGTGGGATCAAGTTTCTAGATAAGGCACAGGAATGCTCAGGATTAGATTTGCTGGAGTAATTGGGCCTAAAACCACATTAGTTCTTACTGACAGGTAGGAATGCTGGGCCCCATTGAGAGCACCAGGAACACCCAAAAGGGTTGTTTGGAAATTTCCCGGAGAAGTGGATCTGGTTGGCCAGCAAGAGATCACCAGAGGCCACTCTCCATCCACAAGTCCCTCCCAGGGATTCCTCTGTTGCTGGGGACCCCACATCCCTGGAAACTCCTTAGATCCCCTTGGTCTCTTCTAACAAGACCCTAATGCAGAACAAATGGCTTCCTCACAGCACACGAGGAGAGGCCGGTGCATGGCCCGGGACCAGGGCAGCACGCTTCTCACCTGGGAACCAGGGGCCCAACTGAGCTGTCCTGCCCTGGAGAATCTGTCTACAAGACCAACACTGAAGACAAAGATCCCAGCATTTCAGCCTATCTGGAAATCTGAAAGGGGGCTCTAACAGTCAACATCCAAAAGCAGCAAGTACCGAGTAAGATCATCAGTCCGCGTGAACCCCAGGACAGCATCTAAGATCCCCACGAGTGAGGCTCAGAGGTTAGGATCCAAGAGGCCATCAAGAGCGGTGGGACAGGAGAGCCATGGGAATGTGGTGGGAGTGCGGGAGGGCATGTCTGCCACAATCATGCACGCTGCCCACACTCAGAACTCTGGCTGAGGGCTGCACTACCTCTGCCGTCCATTGGGTAACTCCCCCCCACCGTGCAGCTTACAGCAGCCAAAGCATTGGCCATTTGGAAAACCAAAGGGTCTTGGTCCCAGAGGTGAGCACCAGGCACAAGCGAAGTCCACCAGGAGATGCCTTTTCCTTTACCTGCACTGGCCTTAAACCTTGAGATGCCCTAGAGGAACAGTGCTGACTGCCAAGCCATTGATTCAAATCCACCAGCTGTCCTGCAGGAAAAAAGAAGACATACCGTCCTGGAAGTTCTTCCTCTAAAATGGAGTCCCTCTAGGGCAGCAGTCCTCCCCTGTCCCAATGACACACCCCTTTAATACAGTTCCTCATGTGGTGGGGACCCCCAACTATAGAATAATTTTCATTGCTACTTCCTTAAATTTTGCTCCTGTAATGAATCACAATGTAAATATCTGATATGCAGAATGTATTTTTACTGTTACAAATTGAATATAATTAAAGCATGGTGATTAATCACAAAAACAATATGCAATTATATATTGTGAAATATTTATTTCTAATTACAAATAAATTAAATTTTGTCTTAAAGCATGATGCAGCATGGGTAACAGTCTTCACGCCAGGTACTTGTATGTGGACATATATGCAAATGGGCAGACCCACCTAAACACAAATGGAGAAGCGGTGTCTCAGTGTTTTCCGATAGTCTAAGGCGACCTCCTAGGCGACCCTGTGAAAGGGTCATTGGGCTCCCAAAGGGGTGAGACCCACAGGTTGAGAACGGCTGATCTAGAGGGAGCTGGCGAGATCACCTGAGCCCTAGGCTGTGCTCAGACTGAAGCCATTCTTCTAGATTCCATGCATCCCCTTTCCTGCCTGAGATCCCACATTTTAAACAATTGAGGCTATAATTTCTATACTATAAAATATGCATCACCCACTGCTGGCAGGGTTGTAAAATGGCGCAGCTGCGATGGAAACAGTCTGGTCACAATGTGGTGGTGTGGTGCCATGATCGATCGTACTGTGAGCACCACAGAAGGAAACAAACCCTGCCCAGATGGGCATCACCCTCCTAATGTGAACCCATTGTAGCAGCCAGCGTGTCAATCCATTTCCTGGAGGGTCTTCCACTGTTTGGCTGTCCCTCTCCTTTACCAAACAGGATGTCCCTCTCCAGGAGCTGATCTCTCCTGACAACACATGCAAACTACACAAGACGGGACCCTTGTCTTTCGCCACCCATGTCTTTCAGGAACACTCAGGCCATAGTTCTTCCAAGACAGATTTGTTCATCCTTTGAGCAGTGCATGGCACTTTGGTACCTTCAATATTCTTTGCGCACACCATAATTAAATGCATCCATTTTCCTACTGCAGTTCTTATTTATAATGTGGAGTTAGTTACAAAAGGACCCAGCAATTCCACTCCTGTGGACCAGGAGACCTGCGAGCGGGTAGAAGCCTACTTGTACACCAGTGTTCACTGTGGCACTATTCCCCACAGCCAAGAGGCAGCAACAACCCAAGTGCCTACCAGGAGAACAGATAGACAAGATGCAGTCTATGCAGACAACAGTGCTATTTGGCCCAAAAGGGAAAGGAAGTTCTGACACAAGCTAGTGTTTGGGATGAACCTGGCAAATGTCAAGCTAAGTAAAATAAGCTGGACATAAAATGACAAATGAAGTGATCATGTATGCAATTTCTAAAAGAGGCAGAGGCATGGAGGTCCACATTTATCCGTGGTTATTGTTCCAGGCGGTCAGGGGGATTTGGGAGCTGTTGCTAAAGAGTGCTTCATCTCTGTCAAACTCACTCTGAAGGCCCGGCCCGTGAGTCAATTCCAACTCATAGCAACCTCAGAGGACAGGCTAGAACAGCCCCAGGGGGTTTTTAGTCGGGAACTCGTGACAGGATTAGAAAGCCTCTGCTTTCTCCCCTGGAACGGCAGGTAGTTTCAAACCCCACCAGGTTGAACGCAATAATTTGAAAATGGTTACACAACCTAGAGAAGGTAACTAATATCCCTGACTGTCCACATAAAAGACAGTTGAAATGGCAAGTGTTTTGTTATGCATATTGTATTACAACGCACAAAAAAAGTTCCAATTAAAAACACCAGTAAGCAGGCTGAGCCCCAGTGGCATAGTGGTTGTGCGTGGGACTGTGGCCCACTGGGATGGAGGTTCAATTCCAGCAGTGAGGCTGGGCCTCCTACTCCCACCACCGGAGAGCAGTGATGCCACCCCCCCCCCAAAAAAAAAAAGTAAAAACACCAGTAAGCAAATGCATATACAGCATACTCCCTGAGTGGTGCAGAGGATTTCCTAAATGGCTACTCACCAAGACTTGCGGTATGGACATTCCCAGAAGTCCCTTGGAAGACAGGCCTGGCAATCCGCATACAGAAGGCCTTGAAGACCCTGCGGAGCACTTCTCTTATGCACACAGGAGGTCGCCAGAAGGGACTCACCACCCTGCACCTGCAACCACCACGTCACCCCAGGGGGGTCAGTGTCTCCTTTCCAGCACTGTCAATGGTTCTCTGAAAGTTCTATCCGTGGAATCACATGGTGTGTATCATTGTGTGTCTGGCTGGGAATGTTCTGAGAAGTATCCATGCCTTTGCATTGATGCATCAGTACTCCACACTTCGTATCACTGAGTAGAATTCCACTGTGGGAGGGACCTCTCGGTGTCTGTTTGCCAAAACTGGGGAGGTTGAACTGTCTGGCACCTGCAGCTGACAAAATCCTGCCCAGAATTAGTTTCCCTAAGCCAGGACACACAGGAACCCACCAATTTATCTGGGGAGCTTTGAGGCAACAACATGGGCAACAAAACGAAGATGTGTGCCCTATTTCCCACAGAGGCCTACACAGGGAAGGGGAAAGGCACACATCTTTTCTTCCTCCTTCACTGGGGCCCCACTCTGGGAAGAGGCTGGCTTTGTGAACCATTGAGACCCTGGGAACCACATTCCACAGAGCACAGTGCAGGCATGGAGATTCATGAGCAGGAGTACAGCTAAAGGCTGACCATCTGGGGGCATCTCTCAGCCGAGAGGCCTCCTCCTGGGCTAGGGAAGGGCAGTCCTCTCTCTGCCCTCCCCTCTTCTAGTTACACCAACCTTCCTTCAATCCCCCGGGACTCTGGAAAACAGACTTGCTCCTGAGTTAGCCAGAAGCAGTTGTCAACCAGAAAGCATGGGGTAGACAAACATCTAAATAGCTAATTTAACTTTTCACCAAGGGTAGGTGGGATGGACGGAATCTAGCTTGTTGAAGCCATCAAAATGAAACCAGGTTTTTGTAAACACACACACACACACACACACACACACACATCAGTCCTTCCACAAGCCCTGCTAGGTGCCAAGGCTAAAAGTAAGTACCCAAATTCATTCCTTGAGCAAGGGTGGAGATGGGGGTAACACCCCACCATCACCTTTAACATCACCAGCTGGCCCCCTTCGGTCAGTTGTACGAATCTTTACAAACACTTCACATGCACTAAACAAGGCCACTTTTCAACAGGCTGACTCCACCTCCAATATGGCAAACCTCACAAATGCCCAAAACGTTTATGTCTAAACCTATCTCTAGGCCCAACCAACAACTGATTTCTTGCAACTGGTAGGGTATACTTATCCACCAGCAACAAACAGTCCCTATTTAGGGAGTGTGGGTGTGGGATTTTTGTTCACACACTCTTTCATTACTTTTCTAATCACACACACAATAAAACCCATCCCATAACCTCGATTTCATTACAACTCATAGCAACGACACAGGACAGAGTCGAATTGCTCCCGAAGGCTCATTCCTGGGACTACAGAACAAGTAGAGCTGCTTCTTCAGATTCTTGACACGACAGGACAGAGAAGAACTACTCCTTAGAGTTTCTGTGACTGTGAGTCTTTGTAAAAGCAGACAGCCTCGTCTTTCTCCCTCAGAACTGCTGGTAGGTTTGAACCTGTGACCCTGGGGTTTAGCAACCCAGTATGTAGCCCACAGTCACCTACCTGGGCTCCTTCTCAAAACCACACACACTGGTTGTGTAATGCAAATGATACTGAAGAGAAAGAAACTGAATCTATGATTTCTATTACCTGTCTTTGTCTGTTCAGAAAATTAAGTCAATGGCTGGTCTTTTCTAAAGACATATAACCAGGGTGAACCCACGGGGGTCTGGCTGCAGGGACAGATGAACTCGCTTCTTCCACCTCTGGTCTCTCCTTAAGTGTGTGGCCAGTCGGCACAGCCGGCTGCTCAGTCTCCCTCCAGTCCTCTGCTGTAGTTCCACAGGGCTGTGGCTATTCCAGTGCAGCCTTTTCTCACAAGATTGGTACCTGGGCCAAAGAAGGAAGCGGTGACCATGCTAAGGCGATGCCCAGCACCATCAGGTGATGTCTTGGGGCCAGGCCCAATCGCCCCAGGAGACAAGGGACATTTACAGTGCTTCAGCTCATCAAGCTGACTCTCCGGAAGCACCCAAGGCTAGGAGCTGACTTCCCACAGTACTTAGAAGTGTTTGTGAAGGCAAGCCCTTTGGGCTGCTGAGGAAACCTGGCAGAGGCAAACCTGACCTTCCCAAGGTCATGGTCAGCCTGTATCCACCCTGTCCTCTAAGACCTAATTCAGACCATGCATGGCATGGTACAGGAAGAGGCTGCATGGCCAAGCTTCTCCTCCTCTACCCCCACGAGGCCTGAAGGGGATGAGTCCAGACGCTTGGAGAGACATCACCTGGGGCTGATGAGCCCCACTGTGCTCTGAAGACTCCAGCGCCCCGCCCAGTCTCAGCACATGATTCACCCACATGCAGGAGTCATTGGCATTCATGTGAAACTGGACCCCACAGAGAAAAATGAGGAGGGAGCCCTGGTGGCATAGTGGTCACCAGTTAGACTACTAACTATAAGATCAGCAGTTCGAAACCACCAACCACTGACAGGACTTTGTACTCCCTTAAAGAGTTACATTCCCTTGGGCTGAGCCTCGGTGGCATAGTGGTTGAGTGCGGGACTGCGGCCCACTGGGTTGGCGGTTCAAATCCAGCAGCAGCTCTCCAGGAGCAAGGCTGGGTCTCCCACTCCCATCAGAGGGCAGTGATGCCCCCCCAAAAAGAGTTACAGTCCCAAAAACTGAAAGGGGTCATTTTATCCTGCCTCATCGAGTTACACTTGAGCTGGCATCAATTTGATGGTGAGCAAGTAATGAAGCAGAATGGGAGGGAACTCTGTGGCACGATGGCCTATTATACATTGGGTGGCTAACTGCCAGATCCAGAGTTTAAAACCACCAGGCCACCAAGATTTACAGCCTTGGAAATGCACACAGGCAATTCTATTCCGCTTTGTAGGGTCCCTGAGTCAGAATGGACTCCATGGCAATGAGTGGATTTAAGAAAAATTGGAGGCTGAGCCCCGGTGGCATAAGTGGTTGAGTGCAGAACTGCAGCCTGCAGGCTTGGCGGTTCAAATCCAGTGGCAGCTGGGTAGCGCCTATGACCACCAGAGGCAGTGATGCCCACACACACAAAAAAAAAAATAATGAAAAAAGAAAAATTGGAATGAGTCCTGGCAGCCTAGTTAGTGGGTTACACATAGGACTATTACCTACAAGGTCAATAATTCAGATCCACCCATTGGCCTTCTCTGGAGAGAGAGGAAACGGTACCCATAAGACTTATAATCTGTCAGAAACCCCCCCAAAAAAGGGTCCCCCAGGGTCACTGTGAGTCAGCATGGACTTCATGGGTGGGGTTTTTAGATGAATGAGCTGGTGCAGGGGCCAGCAAGGCTATGTTCTGTCACACAGACGGGTTGCTATGCATCTGACCCTAACGACCACAACTAGTTGAGCACAGCACAGAGGAGAAACCAGGGAGGAGCTACTGGGTTAAGAAAGAGAGTTCTCTTTCCTTTCAGCTGGGGCCTCCAGGAAGCCCAGAGTAAACAGAGACCATAAAGCGGGGCACAATGAGCCTTGGGGCCCAGTACAGCTGCCATGGAGACTTCTGGGAAGAAGAAACAACTCCTCCTTCAGCTATTGAGTAAAAACAATGGCGCTAAATTCATTTGGGGTCATTAGTGTTCCCAGAGGATGGAGAGGCAGAGATAAGAAGGAAGGAGGGACAATGCTGGACTTTGTACTGTCCAACAAGACTCTCATCTTCCACTTGGGGCTGGGGCCTCACAGCAAGGGCCCTTTCAACAGCCTGGGAGAATGTCTTTCTCTAGCTGGCTTTTTTCTGGGCCCCCAACCTTGTGGGTTTTCAAACCAGAGAAGAGCAGAGAGGGGCCTGCAGGGACCAGCTGATTCTGGAAAGCTGCCCAATTCCTTATCTTGAGAGCAACAAGTTTGTCCAGGGGTTTCACGAGAATGGGCATTCAAACCCTGTTTGGCAAAAAGTAGCTGCAGTCTCCGGACCATCCTTTGAAGATTAATCTGACATGGCAGACCCTTTGTGTCAGTCTGTTCATCTTCCAACCACAAAAGTAGAAATCGGAGAGAAGCCAGAGAAAAAGGCAAAATAGAAAGATGGGCTATTGCCTAAGTCCAGGAGTTGGATTCTGGAAGAATGCACACTGTGCCCAGGCCCTGAGGAGGAGTCCTCAGGGGGGTTTCCACACCCAGCAGGGAGTTAAGCTGTGCCCTTGGGCTTTGTCCAGTCGAACCACACACAACCTCAAACTAAAAAAGGAAGAATCGAACTCACCGACAAGGAGTAGATGCTGCCTCACGGCACTCCTATAGGACAGAGTAGAACTGCCCCTGGGGGGTCTGAGACTGTAACTCTTTATGGGAGTAGAAAGCCCTGTCCTTTTCCTGTGGAACAGGTGCTGGTTTTGAATTGCTGACCTTGCAGTTAACGCCCAACATATAACCACTGTGCTAGCAAGGCTCCTCATACAACCCCCAAGACTGATTTACCGGGGGCTTACCTTTATAACTGCCTTATTTTTATAGGGTCCAGGCTGAGCAAAGGAAGAGAGTTAGGCAATGAATACAGTTCTGCCAAGAATCCGTAGGCCCCATATTTTACAACTTGGACTACATCAAAAAGCTTTTTCAAACATGATATCCACAAAATCCATATTCCCCACCTGCCTCCGGTCCCCAGGAAATGAGGCCAATGGCCACAGAGGGCCCCCTCACTGAGTCAGGGTTGAGAGGGGCCCAGAACCTGATGGGGGTCAGGCACAGTTAGTGCTTGGTAATGAATGGAGCTGATGCATTTCAAGAAAAGAGGGAGGGAAAGATAGGCATGTCAGGGACAATGGAAAGAAAGAGAAGCCCAATATCCTCACTGCCCTCAAGTTGATACCGTCTCATAGTGGCCTCTATGACTGGGTAGAACTGCCCCTGCGGGTTTCCAAGACTGAGACTCTGCCTTTACCAGAGTTGAAAGCCTTGTCTTTCTCACAAGAAGTGGCTGGTGCTTTCAAACTGCTGACCTTGAGGTTCGCAGCCCAACTCCATAACCCACAAGCCCCAGGGCTCCTTAGCTCTCCACCAGCAGCCCCTAAGGGACTGAATGCAGCCCAGCTCCGTGCTCCTCTGACTCACCCACCACACTTCACTCCCCAAAGCCTCTCCTCTCATTGTTGTACACGCTATCCATCACCCCCCACCCCCCAGCTTGCCTCCCACCTCTCTGCCTGTCCCCTCTAGGACTGTCTCCCTGGTTCTTTCCACTCAATGTCCCAACTGCCTCCCACACTGATCCTCAATGCTGTGACACCTCAGGGTGCTCTCAGGATGCCAGGTCTGTGGAGCCCCTGCCCAGGGGGCTACGCATCTGTCAAACTCACTGGACCACCAATCATCCATCCCCCACCTGCTCCCTTCCTGGCTCCCTCCACCTCAGTGAGTCACATGATCATCCCCCAGCTGCTGCAGGTGAAACCGCCTGCCAGGCCATAACCTATCCCATTAGCTTTTCCCATCTTTGTTGACACTGCCTTGGTCAAACACCCACTGCCCTTTAGTCCCTTGGAGTCACAGAACTGTTGAGCCTGTAAATCGTTCCAGAAACAGACCACTTCCTCTTTCTCCTGAGTGGCTGGTCTTTGGTTCCAAAGACCTTTTCGGTTAGCAGCCCAACCCTTAACTTGTGTGCCACCAAGGCTCCTTATCTTTTCCCATGCCCTTTTTTTCCCCCACCTCCTCAGAAGTACCACAGACTGCCAGAACCAACACATCCATGTTGTTAGTACAGCCAGATGGTGCTGAGAAGCAAGGATGGCAAGACTTGAGTACAATCTCACATACTTTGGATATGCTGTCCTTGTACACAGACATCTTATTGGATAAAATAGAAAACCAAAAAGCCCAACTCAATGCCCTAGAGTCCATTCCGACTCAGTGACCCTGTAGGACAGGGTAGAAACTGCCCTGTGGGTTTCAGAAAGGGTCGTAAAAAAGAAGGACCTTCGGGCTGAGCCCCAGTGGCTTAAGTGGTTGAAAGCGGAACTGCAGCCCGCAGGCTTGGCGGTTCAAATCCAACAGTGGCTGGGTAGCGCCCACGACCACCAGAGGTAGTGATGCCCCCCCCCCAAAAAAAAGGAGGACCTTCAAGAATACAGACTGACACAGTGGCTGCAGTCATCGGCTGTCACGTCACATCTGTGGGGCTTGGTGTTTCTGTTGTACAAAGGGTTGCTATGAGCGGAAACAGATTGGATGGCATCTGGTAATAGCAGCAGCAGGAGAGGTGGCAGAGGCTGTGTTTAACTTTTTACCAGAGTGGAAAAGCCTCGTCTTTCTCTGAAGGAGCTGGTGGTGGTTTCAAACTCCTGACCTTGAAGTTAGCAGTCCAGTGGTTAACTGCTGGACCACCAGGGCCCTTACAAGGTCTCATTTAAAAAAAAAAAAAAAGCTTCTCTTGGTAACTCAACAACTCATTTTATTTTACACTTGCGGTTCTCTCATGAAGCAGAATGTCAATCAGCCCAACAACCTACAATTCTGCCACAGCTCATTTTCCCCCTGCTCCCTTGAGTTCCCTGGAAAACTCCCTCCTCTTCACAGCCCCCCCCCCTTCTGCTCCTGCTTTGCTTGGCCCATTTACTTTCAGGTACAGCTATGGTCCAGAGCTCCACCTGTCCCACTGAAGGCAACGCATGATCCAGAGGAAAAGCAGCCGCAGAAAGAGGCAGTAACTCATGGAGGCCACACAGCAATTTTGTGGGCGTGGCCTTCTGAGCCCTGGGGACCTAGAACCGTGTCATTCCCTGGGCAGTCCTCCATCTAGAATTCCATAGTCTGTGATCCTCTGTCCCAAGCCCCACACATAATTAAAAGTTATACCCCTGTAATTCCATGATGACATCTATGAACTTAAATATACCTTAAAATCACCCCCCTTTTTATTAATGCTAAATACAATGTGACAAAAAGAATGTTTCCCACCTTGTCACCAGTTTCCAGATTCCCCCTTGGACCCACCGCCCTTGTCCCCTCCCCGCTGTGCCAGGGCGCCAGAGCTGTGGGCAACAGCCCAAAGGCAAGTCACAGGGAAGAGGTGGCAAGGCCATTTACCAACTGGGTCTGCGTCCGGCTCTGAACAATTAAGAATTGATTGGTCTGTGGGAAACAGTTTCACTTCCCTATTCGTAATTACACACTCTGCCTTGGGTCATATCGTTATAAAAAACATATCGGTCTTAAAAAAAAAAAACCCTCTCAACCCACCCAGCTATTCTTGGCCAAATTCCAAAGACTATTTTTAGACTCTCCCAGGACCTGAATGGAGAAAGGTGTAAAGGGTGTCACCTGAAATCCTCGAGACAGAGACAGGCGTAGGTAGGGATTGGGAGGAGGGAGGGGGGAATGTTGAAGGAAGTATTTGTCTTCGAACTCAAGTCGGAGGCTTAGAGTCACCCTCGGGCCCCAACTCTGTCGAGGATGGGGGGCGATCAGTAAAATTTCGTAGGCAGGTGGGACTGCCCCTGCCCCAAGGGCTAGGGTGACATTTAGGGGACTAGGCTGTCCTAGTGTCCTCTCCAGAGCGGGAGCCTGCAATGTGTACTGAGGGACACCTGGGCATGCCAAGCACCCGCGGAGCCGGCACTCACCACCCTCGGTATCTCGGACAACCAGTTAAATCCGCTTTAGCATAAAGAAAGGCCCGGGCGCTCAGGTCCGAGGTGCTCCAGCCTCCAACCCTCCAGGATGTATAAGGGCAGGGGCGAGGGGCTGGGAGGAGGACGAACAGACGCCGGGAGAAGCGGACACTGGAAGGATTTGGGAGGGAAAATGAGAACGCTGACCTGCCCAAGGTAGTCCTCTCCCGGCCCTTGCGCCCGGCCTCCCCAACGCTCCGGTGGGAGTTGTAGGGGGGACTTGCGCGGTGGGGCTGGGGGTGCGAGCGCAGGTAATAACCGGCCGCTCCCCTACGCGCGCGGAACCCGGGACCCGGGCGAGTCCCTGTGCGGTCTTGTCCGGCCCGCAGGTGCGCGCGGTCGCGGGCGCCCGCCAGTCCCCGGCTGCACCTGAGCGGAGCGGCCCCCAGCCTCCCCACGGCCGCGACTCGGCGCCAGCACCTGCTCAGGACGGCCCAGCACGGCGCCGCCCACCGTCCCCGGCGACCCCGACCCTCCGCCACGTCCGCACCAGGCCGGGGCGCCACCTCTCGCCCGTCCGGGCCTGGACGCCCCGCCGTGCACACCCGCGCCCTCTCGGAAGAAGGAGCGCTGGAGCCCGCGGGCCCACCCGGAGGCACGCACCTTCCGAAAGTAGCCATCGCCCTTCTTCTCTAGCTGCTGCGGGGCAGCGGGCAGCAGCGCGTCGGTCATGCTGGCGGCGCGCGCGCGGAGCGAGGACTGAAGCTCCGGCCACAGCCGGCCGAGGAGGACGCGCGGGACCGCCCCCGGCCCGCCCCCGCCCCCTCCCCGCCAGCGGGGCCCCAGGCCAAGCCCCTAGGTCCCCGGGGCCGCACCCACCGACCACGCCCCCTGCCCGCCCCGACGCCCGCATTGGCCAAAGCCGAGCCGACCGGGCTGCTGGAGCGGCCGCTCGCCCACTCGGCGTCTCTGAGACCTAATCTAGGTGTCTTAGCTGCCCGCACCCACCCCCGCGGGCGCCGCTGGCCCTGACTTCAGGTGCGGAGCGCGGGTGTAATTGTGGCCCCTCTAGGGAGGATTGCAGACGTCGCGGGGACAGCGATCAGGCCAGATGCCAGGGCGAGGGAGCGACGAGAGCACTGGATCCTGAACAGTCTCGCGCCAGAGGGGACACAGGCTGAGTTCCAGAGGCCTAGGAAGCACCCAGGGCTTTAGCTGGGGCACTCGGGCCGATGGGAGTAGGGATCATCCACTTGTTCCCCCAAAGCCCACGGTTAAGACGAAGGCATATGGACTGGGATTTGTGGATGGAGCAGGGGTCGGTCCATCACTCCTCTCCCACGTCCTCAGTTTTCAAGTAAAATGGACCCAATCACACTCATTTAGACTTGATTGAGTCAGGGAACTTCAACAATTTAGTGGGGGAAATGGAATTAAAAGAGAGTGAACATTTTCCACAGACTTTTTGAAGCTCCTGTGTTGGGACAAGTGCACATTAAAACCCTTAGTTGGAGAAAAATACAAAACCTAGCTGGACGGTGGGAACACTCTTCAAGAAGGAAATCCCCCCTACTGGCCTGGGCCCCTCTCTTCTCTCATCGCTAACTGACCTGAAGATTCCCCAAGCTTGGCGCTGCTCCCATAGCCCCCCAGTAGAGTGGGCCTCTTCCTTCACCACCTGAGGCCCTGGTTCTGCAGTCACTGTCCCTCAGCTTCCCACTTCCGGACAAGGGGGTCCCTTGTGTCTAGGTGCTGCAGGTAGAACAGAACACAATCTACTTTAAAAATAATAATAAAGTGGGTGGAGGGCAGGGGTCCCGACAGAGTGAGGATGGTGGTGGTATTAGGTGCTGTTCAAGACCTAAAATAGAATATTGTGCATCAACCCAGTATCAATAATCTTTTTTTGTTTGTTTGTTTGTTTGGTTTTGGGCACCACTGTCAATAATCTTTTAAAAGTCACTGCAGACGCAAGCCCTGGACATTCTGTCAGCCCAGACACCCTGCAAGACAAGTGTTTTTCTAAGACTCAGTGCTAGAACAGATGTTTCAGAAATTCCCTTGGCTCAAAGGTCAGAAATGATTTCCAAATTGCAAATGGCTCGTACAACTTGAAGAACATAAATCAATGTCACATGTATATCCTGCTGAATTGGGGTATGTTTTACGTTCGAGGTTTTTAATAATAGAATAAAGAAAAACTAGGGGTGGGGAGTGTGTTCAGTGAAAGCTAAAGTCTGTTATTTAACACAAAGAGACAGTGTTATCAGCTTGAACCTACTTCTTTTATTTAAAGAAAGAGCAAGAAGATAGCATATTATTAAACACCCATGAGAAGGAGCACCTGTCTGTGTGAGACTTGGGCTAGCCACAGTGGGTCATCTGGAGTGTTACTCCTGGACGTGAGGCCAGAGCGGCCAGCTCTGGACATGCTAATGAAAGGCTCACCTCCCTTGGACTGACTAACTTGGGGCCCAAAGCTCTCATCCACTGGGATCAGGAAATGAGAGCCAGCAGGGCAGCTGCAGGTTCCTCCCGCTTTGCCAGTCCTATTGGGGGTGTATTTCCCAGGAGGAAGTAGGCACAAGCTGATGAATCCCAGGATTCCTTACCAAAAGGCTGGTATGGGAATCCCTGAAAGAGACAAAAAAGAAAAGAAAATATCAACTAAGGACAACTTCCCTACCGTGATGTTGGACTCTACCATCAGGCTGAAGCCGACTGTTAGCCCTCCAAGGATCTATCTAGCTATTCCCTGTGAAACACAGACAGCACTTCCTAATGTCTGCTCCTTGACAACGGGGCAGGGGGGCGGAGGCTGGGGACACACGGGCCTCTGGAGACTCAATAAAATTTGCCAATTCAATGTAGAAGGTAATATTTTGAAAATGATGATGGCAACAAATGATGATGGCACAAATATGCTTGACACATGGATGGATGTCTGGATTGTGATAAGAGCTATAAGAGCCCTCAATAAAATGATTTTTTATTATTATTTCATTAATTTATTTTACTGGGAGTTAATGCAGTTTACATATCATTCTACAGTTCTGTCACATGAAACATGTACAATTGATACCACAATCAGTTTCAAACATTATTTTTCTTCTTGAACTCCTGGACATCAGCTTTTTTACCTCCACCCCCGCCATGTCACCACCACCACTGCACCTCTCGGAGACTCTCATTCTGCTTGTTGTCCCTACTGGATCCTCAGTCCTAGGTTTCATATATTGAAAAACATGTAATAAAAATCCAAGAGAGGACTGAGCCCCGGTGGCGTAGTGGTTGTGCGTGGGACTGTGACCCACTGGGACCGAGGTTCAATTCCAGCAGTGGGGCTGGGCCTCCTCCCACCACCGGACAGCAGTGATGCCCCCCCCCAAAAAAATCTAAGAGGGTGGCCCCCAATGATATAAAACCTCTAAGATAAACCCTAATACAATCAAATGAAAAGCCAAAATAAAAGCAGAAAAAATGTTGAAAATCAGAGCAAGCCCAATATGTATCAGAGGGAATCAACTGACAAGGTTTTAAGTGATCAAGTTTGACTTATCATTTAACTGTCTATAGTCCTCTTACTAATGCACTCTTTTTAGGAACCTTTTTCCATCCCTCTATTATGGACTGAGGGCGATCACAGGAGGTTTATTTACTATGCAGTTTCCACAAAAGCATCCTGGGCTCCCACTGAGGGACATAAGCTTCAGTAAACCAGATTCTCTCAATTTTGGCTCTGTTGCTCTTCCCCGCTTGAACTTTGGATCATGCTTGATGCATGGATGGATGTATGGATTGTGATAAGAGCTGTAAGAGCCTTCAATAAAATGATTTAAAAAAAAAAAAAAGATAACTCTTCCCTAAGGAACAATTCCATCTATTCTGTCTCAATGTGTCCAAATTGACTCCAAGGCACTGGGTTTTGTTTTGCTTTGAAGGGAATGCATCTCTTTGATCATTATTTCCCCTAATGATTTTCATGCCTCCAACCCCCAAAGGAAGGAGGTTCAGGGCTCCTGGACAAAGCTTCAAAGCAGGGAGTCCTAAGCTTCCTCCCTTTTCCCTTCCTGCCTTCATGCTTTCAGCACTTCTCAGATAGCGCTGTGCTTGGGCCGCTCTGCTCCGGCGCCCCCTCCAGGCCCAGGGTGCCTGTCTGCTCCAGAATAAGTAGATTCAGGCTGCTGCATTTAATGAGCAAGTAACTGTGTGCGTGGCCCCCACTGCCATCCGCTCCCAGCATCAGGAACCACTCCCCATCTGGGTTCCCTCAACCATTATCCCAGTCCACTCCCCACGCTGCCCAGGTTGAAAGTCACCAACCACCTGTTCCTTTCTGTCCCCAAAGCCCAGCTGCACACCCTGCAAGGTCAGCCTCCAGTATCCAGTGGATATTGCTCGAAGGTTTTATTTTATTTTAAAAATCATTTTATTGGGGACTCGTACAAGTCTTATCACAATCCATACATCGTGTCAAGCACATTTGTACATTTCTTGCCATCATCCTAAAAACATTTGCTTAAGCCCTTGGTATCACCTCATCATTGTCCCCCTCTCTCTCCATCCCTCCCCCTAAGCCTTGATATTTTTTTTTGGCGGGGGGAGGGGGGGAACATCACTGCTATCCGGTGGTGGGAGTAGGAGGCCCAGTCCCACTGCTGGAATTGAACCTCTGTCCCAGTGGGCCACAGTCCCACGCACAACCACTACGCCACCGGGGCTCAGCCCAAGCCTTGATAATTTATGAATTATTTTGTCATATCTTACACTGTCTGATGTCTCCCTTCACACACTTTTCTGTTGTCTGTGCCCCAGAGAAGAGGGTATATGTAGGTTTTATCCTTTTAATTGGTTTCCCCTTTCTACTGCACCTTTCCTCCACCCTCCCAGTATCACCACTCTCATCACTAGCCTTGAAGGATTCATCTGTTCTGGATTTCGCTAGGAAAACATTTTGTTTTATCTAGGAAAACATTTTGTTTTGATTTTTTTCAGTTTTATTAAAACTTCATCCACATACATACAATTCAATAATTCAATCATATCAAGAAAAATTGTACAATTATCACCACATTCCAGAACATTTTCCCGTGTACTCATTGCTATTCATGTAATTTTTGTTCTAGTTGTGACAAAAATATACACAACAAAATATTCTCCAGTTCCACTACTTCTCCTTGTACAACTCAGTGCCTTTAATTATACTTTGTGTTATACAATCACTGTGGGTATACCTTTTCTTTCTTTTTAAAATTTTTTAAAAAGTTTTAATTAAAAAAAATTTTTTAGGCATCACTGCCCTCTGGTGGTGGGAGTAGGAGGTCCAGCCTTTGCTCCTGTGAGCTGGAATCGAACCTCCATCTCAGTGTGCCACAGTCCCGCACACAACCACTACGCCACCGGGGCTCAGCCCAGGTATACCTTTTCAAATTATTCTACCAACATCAACATAAACTCAATACCCCCCTAAACTCTGTTTTCAATTTTTGTACTAGAGTTCAAATTCTAAAGTCCTTTACAGTGGAGTCTCTGACTTGAGTCTTGATGCTAAATATTTTCTGAGCATCACCCGGCAATATGGTCACAGCTGTACCCTGAGACAGAGTGTATTTGAAAGTAACTTACCATTTCCCCAACCTATCCTCAGGGATGGGCAGCCCTGCCCTAGACGAGGTTCATGAGTGCATGTAGTGGAAGGTGAGAACGTCAGGGTTCCATAGCCCTGAGACATACTCTTTGTCCCTCCCATGTCACTACCAATTAGGTCACGGAGGGCCCCAGAGCCAGTTCCTTACATTTTCTGTGTAATCTGCAGTTGTGTAAACATCTCAAACTTGATCCTTTTTCTAAATCTGTAATCTAGTCTCAATGGTGTATTAGTCCGGGTAGAGTAGAGAAACAAATCTATAGAAGTTTGTATGTGTATAAGAGAGAGTTTTATACAAAGGGTAAATTGTACATTAAGAAAGTATCCTGGGCTGAGCCCCGGTGGCGTAGCAGTTGTGTGCGGGACTGCGACCCACTGGGTTGCTGGTTCAAATCCAGCAGCAGCTCTCCAGGAGCAAGGCTGGGTCTTCTACTCCCACCAGGGGGCAGTGATGCCCACAAAAAAAAGAAAGAAAGAAAGCATCCCAACACAATCCAGTCCAAGTCCATAAGTCTGATATTATCCCATATGTCTGATACCAATCTATAAAGTCCTCTTCCGACTCACAGAACACATGCAATGACACTGAATGCAGGACAATCACAGGCCAGAGTGCAGAAAGTCTTTGGATTCAGTGGTGTTTCAGAGCTATCAGGGGTTTTCATGTGCCTTTTCCAAGTCTAGCGTTCTCTGTATCAGCGTAGGCCCATGTGGCTTCTCCAGCTCAGGGCATTCGCACAGTTCCATGTGTCTTGTCAGCTGCAGTGTCTCCCAGGGAGTGAGCAGAGTGAAAAAAGGGTCTCCTATCTCCCAGGAGGAAAATACAGGAGTTCCCAGAATTTTCAGAACGCCACACCCATACAGAGGCCTCATCGACAAACTAGACTCCACCCTCTCACTCTCAATCTTCTCAAATCCCAACCAACACCAGCTAATGTAACTACCACAAAGGGCGATGATAAATTAGTCTGCCACCAATCACGATTTTGTAAAATTTCCCTTTGTTTTCCACTATTTATAATTACCTGATTCTTCTAAAATGAATCCTTTGGACACCATTTTGGTCCTTGCTGAGGAATACCATCAAAATTATTTGTCTTTGTCCCAAGTAAAGCTTTCATAAAGATGTCTTTTAAAAGTATTTGGGGCTGAGCCCCGGTGGCGTAGTGGTTGTGCGCGGGACTGCGGCCCACTGGGATGGAGGTTCGATTCCAGCTCCATGGAGCAAAGGCTGGGTCTCCTACTCCCACCACCTGAGGGCAGTGATGCCCAAAACAACAAACAAACAAACAAACAAACAAACAAAAAGTATTTGGACTTGGGGTCTTTTTTTCTCCAGAACCCTTTTTATTGTGATTTGGGTGAAGGTTGATGGAGCAGGCTGGTTCTCCATTTGACATTTCACACATGTTTTGTTCCCTGACATTGATCGTGATTCCTAGGATGATAACAGCATTTTGGCCTCTTTCTCCCTCTGTTTCCCCATTCCATAAGGTTTTAACAAAACAGGCTTTCTAATTATTTAAGAATGGATTTTGTGGGGACTAGTACAACATCCAAATTGCATAACACCCTATCTCACAGAATGTCTGAAGAGTACACACACACACACACACACACACACACACACAAAACTCTGGTGGCCGGTGCTTTTATAGTTCACATTTTCCCTGTAAGTGAACATTGAGCAACTCACTCTGAGTTAGTGCACCCAGTGCTGTATCATAGGAAGGTTCTGTTTAATTACAGTGAATTTTTCATAAAAACAGTTTCCACCAGCCTCTTTTTGTGTGTGATGGCTGATTTAAGAGAACAGTGTGCAGCTGAGAAATTTTGTTTTCTGCTGCAGAAACTGTTGTGATATTAAGCAAGGCTTACAAGAACAGCGCTATAAGAAAAACTCGGGCTGAGCCCCGGTGGCGTAGTGGTTGTACGCGGGACTGCGGCCCACTGGGATGGAGGTTCGATTCCAGCTCCCAGGAGCAAAGGCTGGGCCTCCTACCCACCACCAGGGCAGTGATGCCTAAAAAAAAAAAGAAAAACTCAAGTGTAGTGGGTTTCTCACTTCACTGTAGGTGAAATGCCAATTGATGACAAAGTTCATTCTGGGTATCCATCAAATTCCTTAAGGTGGCTGAGCCCTGGTGGCGTAGTGGTTGTGCGCGGGACTGCGGCCCACTGGGATGGAGGTTCAATTCCAACTCCACGGAGCAAAGGCTGGGCCTCCTACTCCCACCACCCAAGGGCAGTGATGCCTAAAAAAAAAAAAGAAACAAACAAAAAAAAAGAAACAAATTCCTTAAGGTTTGAAAATGTGGACTCAGTGCATTTGGAGTTTGTTCTATCAGGTCAGACTGTCAGTCAAGCTTTCTATTTAGAGGTTCTGAAAAGATTATGTAATAGTGTGCAACTAAAAAGACCTGATTGGTGGCACTGGTTTTACCACCACGACAATGCACCTGCTCACACAGCTCACAGTGCACTAGTTTTGGGGAAAAAAAATCCAGCAAGCCTCTCTTGCTTCACACACTTTACTCACTTGACCTTGCTCCCTGTGACATACCTTACTCACCTGACCTTGATCCCTGTGATTTCTTTTTGTTTCTATGAATGAAGAGGGACATGAAAGGACAGCCATCTGACATCCTGGAGGTGAAGAAAAAACAAGGGAAGTGCTGCCAGTGATCCAAACAGCTGAGTTTGAAAAAGGTTTTCAAGAATGGAATAGCAGATTTGACAAATGTATTAAGTACAATGGAGAGTACTTAGAAGGTGATAAGTATGTTTTATTTAAAAAATTAAATACGGGGGCTGAGCCCTGGTGGCATAGAGGTTGTGCACGGGACTGCGGCCCACTGGGATGCAGGTTCGATTCCAGTTCCACAGAGCAAAGGCTGGGCCTCCTACTCCCACCACCGGAGGGCAGTGATGCCCTCCCCCCCAAAAAATTAAATACGTCTGAGTCCCGGAGGCACAGTGGCTGTGTGCGGGACTGCAACCCACAGAGTTAGCAGTTCAATTCCAGCAGCGGCTCCACAGGAGCAAAAGGCTGGGCCTCCTACTCCCATCACCAGAGGGCAGTGATGCCCAAAAAAAACACACACAAAAAACAAACCAAAAAAACCTGTTTTGCAGTGATGGCCCCCCCCAAAATAAAACTGTTTTCTTTTTTTGGGGGGGGGATGGAGCTACCCCTCCTATAGTAGGAGATATGTTAGTCCAGGTTGACTAGAAAAACAAATTCATAGACACTCATATGTATATAAGAAAGAGGTTAAAAAAAAGATATGAAAGAGGTTTATATACAAGAGCAATGCCCCCCCCAAAAGAATACAAGAGCAATTGAATATTGAGAAAATGTCCCAGATCAGTCCAGATCAGGTTTATTAAGTCCAATATTAGCCCATATGTTCAGTACCAATCTATAAAGTCCTCTTCAGACTCACGAAATACATGCAGTGAGGCTGAATGCAGGGGGATCACAGGTCAGCAGATTGGAAGTATTGTGGGTCCAGTAGCATTTTAAACGTCTCAGTGCTGGTACAAGTCTCGGTGTGGCTACACTGGTTCCAGAGATCTGGTTGCACCAGAGTGGGTCCATGTGGCTTCTGCAGTTCCCAGGGATAGCTCCATGTGTCTTATCAGTGGAGCAGCTCCTAGGGACAGAGCAGAGAGAAAAGTGTCTCGGCCTCCAAGGAGGAAATACAGGAATTCCCAGAATTCTGAGGAGAAGGCCATGCCCACATAGAAGTCTCATTGATTATATCTTGCTTGATAGGCCAGATTCCACCCCTTCACTCATATTCCTCTCAAATTGACACCAGATTATGTACCTACCACAAGAGCCTTGGTGATATAGTGGGCTCCCAATCACGAAGTCTATGTTTCCCTTCTTGGGAGAAAGATGAGGCTATCTACTCCCATAAAAATATAAAGTCTTGGGCTGAGCCCCGGTGGCGTAGTGGTTGTGTGCGGGACTGCGGCCCACTGGGACGGAGGTTCAATTCCAGCAGTGGGGCTGGGCCTCCTACTCCCACCACCGGAGAGCAGTGATGCCAAAAAAAAAAAAAAGATATAAAGTCTTGCAATATCTAAAACACATGGAAATCGAGCTACCTTATGACCTAGCAACCCCCTTACTGGGCATATACCCAGAAGAGGCAAGAAACAAACTACTACGAGCAGACATCTGTGTTCCAATGTTCATCGCAGCACAGTTCACAATTAAAGGAGTTGGAAACAACCCAAATTTCCATCAACTGATGAATGGAATAAAAAGCTGTGATATAGGGCTGAGCCCCGGTGGCGTAGTGGTTGTGCGCGGGACTGCGGCCCACTGGGATGGAGGTTCAATTCCAGCAGTGGGGCTGGGCCTCCTACTCCCACCACCAGAGAGCAGTGATGCCCCCCCCCCCAAAAAAAAAGCTGTGATACATACACACAATGGAGTACTATGCATATCTGAAAAGCAGTGATGAAAGCATGAAGCACATTGCCACATGGGAAGAACTGGAGGAAATCATCCTCAGTGAAGTAAGCCATGTGCAAAAGGACAAGTACAACATGAGTCTGCGAAGGTAAGCTTAAGAAAATGCAAAAGGGGAATAGAGAAAAAGCTACTGTATACAACAATTCCTGGGGTGAGGCCCAGGTAGTATGGCAGGGGCCGGAGCAAATCCAGGGCTACAAATGGTAGCAAACTACAAAGGTGGGGGGAAAGCAATGCGTCGTGGAGGAAGAGGGCACTGATACACCAAAGGGAATGTGCTGTTTATATACCCACAGGGAAAGAGGGACCAAACTTAAACTCGGTGATTCAGAATGTGACTGCAGCGTGACAGCATGGAACAAGGAGCCAGTGGAGGGTCTGAGGGCTCAGCCCCAATCCTAACTACATGGACAGCTGTCCCTTCCTCCAGAAGAATTTACTTTAGAAGACAGCACGGAACCTGCAGCTTGGGGAGAGGGACATGTCTGACCAGAGCACACAGGAACAAATGAAAGGGGAGGAAGAGAGAACAGAGCGTGTCCTGGCCCACCAAGCCTTGAGGATGACATCCCCACCCAGAATAGCCAATGCATAGAGAGGACCATATGGCCAGCCCCTCTATGAGACATGACTTTCCTCGCTGACCCAAGGCCCTACAGGGAACAATATTGGAGAAACACGGACAGGATTGCACCTGGTATGACCCCAACACACAGAGGCAAAAATCTAAGGATATACAGCAAAGCAGCAGGGGCGCAGAGCACGGGTCCTGAAGGAGTGCCAAGCATAGACTTTGGGCCAGGGCATGACATACCATTGGACTTGACCAGAGGACACTCCTAGAAGTCAACAAACAGACCTGGAACTATTTTCAGGTGTTATTATTATATTTTATTTTCCACTTATTTATATATTTTTCTGGACATTGATTTTTTGGTTATTGTTGTTTTTTTCTTTTGTCACTTCTTGCTATGTCTTGTTTTTTTGTGTGTGCATATTATTGACTCTGCAGATCTATTTAGATAAGATAGGCTGGATAAGCAGTCTGGAGGAGAAAAACAATAGGACTGATGGTGCCAGGGGGACATGGGAGATTGGGAGGTGGGGGAAAGCAGGTGGTGTTGACCAACTTAGGATAAAGGAACAAGTGATCAAAAGTCAGTGGCAAGGAGGGTGTGAGAGGCCTGCTAGAGACTGATCAAGGGTAATGTAACTGATAGAAATTACTGAATGAAGGCTGAGCATGATAGTGGAACAAGAGCAAAGTAAAAGGAAATAGAGAAATGAAATAGGAGGCAAAGGGCACTTATACAAGTCTAAATACAGGCATGTACATAGGTAGATATATTTATATATGATGGGGAAGTAGATCTACATGCATATACTTATAGGGTTAGTATTAAGGCAGCAGATGGATATTGGGTCTCCACTTCTTCAATATATGAATACTTTACTCTATTACACTGACATTTCATAATGCTCACCTTCCTGACATGATTGCTGAAGACAAATGTGTGCATAAGCAAATGTGGTGAAGTAAGCTGATAGTGCCCGGCTGTCAAAAGATGTAGTGTCTGAAGCCTTAAAGGCTTGAAGGTAAACAATCAGCTATCTAGCTCAGAAGCAACAAAACCCATATGGAAGAAACACACCAGACTGTGTGACCACGAGGTGTGAAGGGATCAGATATCAGTCATCAAAGAGCTAAACATTATATCACTGTAAATGAGGGGGAGTACAGATTGGGGACCCAAAGCCCATGTGTAAATAATGGGATATTCCCTTACAGAAGGGTCAAATGGAGGAGAGGAGCCATTCAGGGTGCAGTGTAGCAATGATGAAGCATACAGCTTTCCTCTAGTTCTTTAAGACTTCCTCTCACCCACCAGCATGATCCCAACTCTACCTTACAAATCCAGCTAGACCAGAGGATGTACACTGGTACAGAGAGAAAATGGGAACCTAGGAAATCAGGACGGATGATCCCATTAGGGCCAGCAGTAAGTGGCCATACTGGGAGGGTGGAGGAAACGTGGGGGAGAAAGAGGGAAGCAGTAATAAGGTTCTACATATAGCCTCCTCCCTGGGGTAGGACAAAAGGGAAGTGGGTGGCAGGAAAAATTGGACAGTTAAGATATCAATTAATAATAATTGATAAATTATCAAGGGCTCATGAGGGCAAGGGGAGCAGGAAGAGGGGGAAATGAGGAGCTGATACCAAGGGCTTAAGTAGAAAGCAAATGTTTTGAGAAGGATGATGGCAACAAATGTACAAATGTGTTCGACATACAATGGATGGATGTATGAATTGTGATAAGAGTTGGATGAGCCCTCAATAAAATTATTTTTTTTAAAAAGATATACAGGCTGAGCCCCGGTGGCGTAGTGGTTGTGCGCGGGACTGCGGCCCACTGGGATGGAGGTTCAATTCCTGCTCACAGGAGCAAAGCCTGAGCCTCCTACTCCCACCCCCAGGGCAGTGATGCCTAAAAAAAAAAAAAAGATATACAGTCTTACCCAGGTTTTCCTATTCCTCCTGCCTTGGGGTTAGAGCCCCCGATGGTGTCCAGCTGTGCTTAAGTCTGGTGGGTGTCATCTGTCTCCCCAATGCCTGAAGAAACAGGTTCAGATCTGGGGCAGCAAAAAGGCAGAGCAGAAGAAGAGAAGATCATCAAAGACAAAACTTTTGGTCTAAAGAATAAGAAAGGGGGCTAAGCCCCGGTGGCGTAGTGGTTGTGCGCGGGACTGCGGCCCACTGGGACGGAGGTTCAATGCCAGCAGTGGGGCTGGGCCTCCTACTCCCACCACCGGAGAGCAGTGATGCCCCCCCCCAAAAAAAA
>PVJH01014163.1:0-57859 GCA_004026705.1 Nesogale talazaci
GACAAGAGGAGTCCTTGACAGGAGGGAAGGGAATGAATGAGTAGGGGGTTGGGCTACCTACCTAAAGGAGCTTCAGTGGCACAACAGTTAAGCGCTCAGCCGATGGCAGAGAGATTGATGGCTCAAACCCATCTAGCTGTTCTCTGGGAGAAAAGACATAGTGGGTGATCTGCTCCCTGGAAAATCACAGCCTCAAAAGCTGCTCTGTCACATGTGGTTCGTCCGAGTTGGAATAGGCTCAGTGGTATATAATAACACCCCTTCCCTCCTCCCTCCCCCTTACTGGTGCTTATTGTTTCCTGCCCCTTACTGCTTCAGGATTCACCCTTGCCTTGATATAACTTTGTGGCCTCGGGTCAGCTCAGTCAGTCCAGTCCTGGCTGATTCTTCTGTTGTGTAAATGGGGTACAATGTGAGCGAGGAAGAAGGAGATTGTCCTGAGCCTATTCTTGTGATGATGGAGTCAGACCCTCCCGTGGCTCCAGCAGCCTTCCTCTGCTTCTTCCATTATTACCCTGACTTGTGAACTAACCAATGTGTTCGGAACCTTGACTGCGTAGTCATTAAGTGCTGGAGTGGGATCTGTCAGGTCCGCAGTGCTGGAAGAGAAAGTCAGGGCTTCTTAGTCCCATAAAGAATTACAGTCTTGAAAACTCACAGGGGAGTTTTCCACCTACCTTGTCTTCCAGGTTCCCTATGGCTTGGCATGGACTTGATGGCAGTTGGTTGGTTTTTTTTTAAACCATATCCTTCTCCTTAGAAATTCTTACAGTTTTAGGTAACTGAGATCCACCAGTCTCCCTCCCATTGGGTTATGCTATCACTTACTTAAATGTCCCCTCTCTTTGGACATTTGTGATTTCAGTTCTTCCTACTTTTCAGAGAGCATCGCATGTGTCAATATTCGTGGGTACATTTCTCCTTTGGTGGGTTCACAGTTGTTGGAAAGAGTTAAAGCAACTTCCTGAAGGGCTCTGTGTTCTGGGAGAATCGGGTTCTTTGTGTCTGATTCATTTTCGGAGTGGGTGGTGTCACCTTGTCCCTGACAGGAAAGTTCAGATTTCATTCTCAGGCTGCACAGGGAGAGGAAGTCTGTCCTTGCAGTCCTCGCTGATGGAAGGGTTTGCCTTCAGGAAATGACCGAGCACACTCTTCCATCAACACACTGGTGCTTGCTGGTGTCAGTTCTGCTTTAAGTAGAAATTGCAATTTTCTGTTGTTGTTCTTTCCCTGTGCTCTTTTAAAGTGATGGCAGCTCTTATTTAAAAGGAGAGGTGGTGCTCCTGATTAATCCTGTCCAGGTTTGGTAATGACAGTTATTCCACTGGGTGCAATTGAAGCTATCAAAAGAAGAAAACATACTCCACCCCCCCCTCACAAAATATTTAACATCAATTTTCAGAGAGAGCACGGCATAAGTGCTTACAAGCCTACAGCGTTTTGGTAAGCAGCATATGAAAATAAGCCTAATGCATCATGGCAGTAAATGCCTGATGGTGTCTCCTCTTCTGGTTCCATCCCCTCTGTAATAGGAAGGTCCCTACCTCATGAGCGACCCCAGTCATTCTTGGACAGCTATCACCAAATATTCTCTTTACATTTCTTTTAAAATGTAATCTGTAAAATCAGCAGTTTGAAACTACCAGCTCCTTCTTGAGAGAAAGACGGGGCTTTCTACTCCACTAAAGAGCTAGCGTGTCGAGGCAGTGCCACCCTGGCCTAGAGGGTCCCCGTGCGTTGGCATCACTCTGTGGCAGCGAGTTTATGCTTGTTTGATTGTTTTCACCTTCAATGCATACACCACGATACAGGAATTTCCTTCTGGAGCTGGGCTGAAAAGGTGTCTTTCTCTTTATGTAGCATAGTCCTTTAAATCCTGGAAGAGATCATTTGCTTTCTTCTGTTTGAACATTAACCACCTTAGGCCATTACACCTTTTCTCTTATTCTTTCTTAGTTTTAGATCATGATGTCCACACATCCAATCATCCTAAAACATTTTATAGGCCTTTTCTGATTTGTCCCTGTCCTAGAACTCAATTAGCTTGAGAACTGAACACGGTGGTCTAAGCGCAGCTCTGGATCCGCTGTTGCCAGGTGCTGAGGATGCAGTTGCAACTCCCAGCCACTCCATGGGGGACAGACCAGAACCCCACCCAGGCCTGGGCCATACTCACCATTATGCTCATGGTTGAGTCCATTAATGTCGCCACTGTGCCAATCCAGGCTGTTGAGGGACTTCTTTGTTTTTTGCTGCATCTCTACTTTACCAAGCATGATGTCCTTCCCCAGGGACTGGACTCTCACGGCAACATGTTCAAAGTCTGCAAGATGGCATCTCACCATTCTGGCTTCTAAGGAGCATTCTGGCTGGACTTTTTTGGAGACCCATTTGTTTGCTCATTTATTTGTCCATGGGGCTTTCACTATTCTTTACCCACACTACAGTTCAAATGCATCCATTCTCCTTCCTTGTTCCTTATTCAATATCCCACTTTTGCATGCCTGCAACCTGATGGAAACACCTTGGTTTGGGTCAGGTGCACCGTGGTCTTTAAAGTCACATCCTTCCTTTGCTACCGTTTGAAGAGATCTTGACAGGCAGATCAACTCAAAGCAGTGCATCACGACTGCTGCTTTAAGGGCTGGTGATCTGGCCTGACGGTCTGTTCTTGTACACAGATCTTAGAAACTTCTTCCTACTTTTATTGTCATACAGAATTTCCTTTTGATTCCCAGTGCCACTGAGTCAGTTCTGACAATTGGTGGCTGACCAACAAATTAGAATTGCCTGCCAGGTTTCCCAGTTTGTAAGTGTTTATGGAAGCAGACTGCCACACCTTTTCCCTGTGGAGAAGCGGCTGATGAGGTGGGAATGTCAAGCTATCAATGAGCAACTGAGGGCTGAAGCACCACACAGTCAGGACTCCAGACTTATTCCAGAATAGAGTCAATAAAAGCTGGCATCTTCAGTAAGTTGTTAAAACAGGTAATTATTAAACTACTTTGTGAGGCTTTTGTCATATAGCCACAGTACTTTCAATAGGAAGTCCAATTTAGAATAATAGATAAAATAATTACCATGTATACGATAGGTAATCTTTAATTGTAGCTTGAGTTTCAGGGCCTGTATTAGTCTGGGTAGACTAGAGAAACAAATTCATAGACATGCATATGGATATAAAGGAAAGGTTTATATACAAGAGGGCTGGAACATTCAGAAAGCATCCCAACCCAGTCCAGTCCAAGGTTATAAGTCTGATATTCGCCTATATGTCTGAAACCAGTCTATAAAGTCTCCTTTCAACTCATGAAGTAGTAGAAGCATCCCAGCTTTGGCAGGGGTCCCCTCATGGCTCCTCATTTCCAGGGCTCAGGGCCCATCAACAGTATCGATTGGTGGTAGAAGCCTCTCAGTGCTGGCAGGGTTCTCTCTGTGGCTTTTCCGGCTTCAGAGGTCTGGTTCCATCAGGGTAAGGCCGTGTGACTTCTCCTACCACTCCTCCAGTTCCTCAGATGCTGCCATTCAATTGGGGCATGGTCTCTCATCTCATTTTTTAATATAGATTTTACTGGGGGCTCTTCTAGCTCTTATAACATTCAATACATCATTTGTATTAAGCATATTTGTACACATGTTGCTATATTCATTTCCAAATATTTTCTACTTGAGCCCTTGGTATGAGCTCCTCTTTCCCCCTTTCCTCTAGTTTTTAATTCCAGCTCCTCATATTTCCCCTCCCCCTCCTCCTCCCCCATGAATGCCTAATAATTTACAAATTGTTATTACCTTTTCATATTGTACACTGTCTAATGTGCTGCTTCACCCACCCTCCTGTTGTCCGCACCCCAGAGAGGAGGTCATATGTAGATCCCTGAAATTAGTTCCCCCTCTCTACTCCACCATTCTTCCACCCTCCCAGTATCACTACTCCGCCCAGTAGTCCTGAGGGATCATCTATCTTAAATTCCCCATGTTTCTGACTCCAGTGCATCCCCTGGTCTAGCTGAATCTGTCTGGTAGAATTGGGATCATGTTAGTGGGTGGGAGGAAGCACTTGAGAACCAGAGGAAAGTTGCACATTTCATTGTTACTACATTGTACCTTGACTGGCTCATTTCTTCGTTGCAACCCCTCTGTAAGAGGATGTCGCTTATTGATGGGCTTTGGGTTCCCAATCTGCACTCCCCCCTCATTTATGATGATATAATTTTTAGTTCTTTGATGCTTGATACTGATCCCTTTGACACCTTGTGATCGCACAGACTGGTGTGCTTCTTCCATGTGGGCTTGTTTCTGAGCTGGATGGCCACTTGTTTACTTCCAAATAGACTTTACTTTCTGTTAGACTTCCCAGAATTTTCAGGAGAAAGCCATGCCCACACAGAGGCCTCATTAGCTCTCTCCAGATTAACAGGCTAGACTCCACCCCTATATCCCAATCATGATATTGACATCAAATACATGACCACCACAGGGCCTGTACTGGCAGAGAAACACTATCAAAATGAGAATTTCAATACAGGACAATTAGAAAAATAGGCAGTGTTGTGGACACAGTAGATCTGTGCTGCAAATATCTGTCAACTCTAGGAACCAGAGACATCACAACCACCTCACGGCACAGATGATTGATTGACCACCCCATGCGTCTTAACCACCTGAACGTCATCTTTACATTGAGTGCTCATTTCACAGATGATACCATTGTTTTTGTTTTTAACTTTGTGTCTACTTTACTCTTTGCTAGTTTCTTTTCTGCACAGATAATTGGGCTAATTATTTTGAACACCTTGACTGGAGTCCACCAATTTGTCTTTTGAATAAGAAAGGAAATCAGCTAACTGTTTGATGATATTTACTGCTTCTTTTAGCCACAAGAATGAACATTGTGGTCCACAAATATTATAAGAACAAAAAGCCTATGGCACACTTTTGATTTATCTTTTAATATGATGAATTATGTTGAAAACTTTTTGGTTTTTGAAATTTGCATGCATATGTATGCAGAATATATGTGTGAACACACACACACACACACACACACCAAGCCCATTCTATTCCCCAGGTAAAGAAACACTATTCGTGCCTTTACCATCCTGCCGAGCCTTACATTGACACTGCGTGCACATCCCCAGGAACCTCTTCCTAATACCTTCCTTGCCCAAAAGACAACAGCATGTGGTTTTTATGATTAGTACTTTCTTATTTCTACAAAATGGTTTTAGCATCTCTATCACTATGACTCTAGAAAAGATGCATTAATAAATTTTGCCTACTTTGGGTCTTAGTATCAGTCACATCATCGTATTTTCTATGATTCGTTTGCTTTTGCTCTATGCTGTGTTTACACAGTACCCCGACATGTGTATGTATAGGGTGGTATATTTATTTTCACTGCTGTGTTAATAAGGAGCCCTGGAGGCTCACGATCAAGTTGATGGAAGTGAGTTTGGAGTTTTCGAGTGAATGGGTATGCTACAATTTATTTAGACAAGTTACTTTTCAATAGCCATTTACAGTTCTCCTTTAATTTATTTCCTCTTTATAGACCATGCTGGGAGGAATGTTTTTGTATATATGAACTGATACACTCATGCAAGGATTCTCCCACAGTCTAAATCTAAAAATGGAGATGCTGGATCGTAAGGGATTTTAAGGCAATTATAAAGTGTCTTAAGGAGGACTTCAAGGAGAAGTGGCAAGGAGACACTTCTTCACTAAATGCAAGTGTCCTAGGTCCTCTTCGTTGTCATGAAGTGACAGCAAGCCAGTTCTGGCTCAAGTTTTGTTCTGTGTGCAACAGAACAAAACCCTGCCTGGTCCTGCACCACCCTCACAATGGTCCTGTTTGAGCCTGCTGTTGCAGACACTGTATTAATCCATCTCATTGATAGTCTTACTCTTTTTGCTAATCTTCTATCTTCCCAATTCCAATGTCTTTTTCCAAGGACTGCTCTTACTCGATCATATGTCCAAAGTACAACATGACAGGGATTTGCAAGGTTGGTGTTTAAGGAACCTTCAAACTACTTCCAAGTTAGGCTTACTGGTACTCAGGGTACCTGGGCCTGCTAACCACAAGGTCAGCAGTTTCCAGTCACCAGCCATTCCGAGGGAGAGAGATGAGGCTTTCTGCTGTCATAAAGATTTATAACTTGCTGGGCTGAGCCCCGGTGGTGTAAGTGGTTGAGTGTGGGACTGCGGCCCGCAGGCTTGACGGTTCAAATCCAGCTGCAGCTCTCAGGAGCATCTCCCACGACCACCAGAGCACAGTGATGCCCCCCCCAAAAAAAAAAAAACAACAACAACCCCGAAAACCAAAACCAAAACAAAGATTTATAACTTGTGAAAACCAGAGGAACAGTTCTGCTTTGTCTGTACAGTGACTGAGTTAGAATACACTCAAAGGCAGTGGTGGTTTGTTTGTTTGCTTAGTTTTCCGGCAGTCTATGATACTTTCAATATTCTTTATCAACCACAATTCAAATGCATTAATTCATCTGTGGTCTCCCATAATCATTGTCCAGATTTACGTGCATATGAGGTCATTGAAAACACGAGCGCTTAGATGGGGATCACCAAGATATCCAGGGACATCTGGACTCTTGAACACTTTAAAAACATCTTTGCAGCAGATCTGCTCAGTGCAATACATCTTTTGATTTCTTGGCTGCTGATGCTATGCTTATGGATCTAAGTAAAATAAAACCATTAACAATTTTTATCTTTTCCTCATTTTCTATGATGTTGCCCCTTGGTCCACTTAAAGGGATTCTGGACTTTGCTACACTGAATTGTGATCCATACTGCTGGCTACAGTTTGATTTTTTTTTTTTAAACAACAGTAATTCCTTCAGGTCCTCCTGGCTTTTAGCAAACCAAATTCTGTGTTTCACAGGTTGTTAATGAGCCTCTTTTTAAATCCTGTTCTGTGTTCCTCATATACCACAGCTCTGGGATTATTTGTTCAGGATACAGATTGAAGAAGTATGGTGATAAGCTGTAACCCGCTCATGCATGTTTTCAAATTTTATACTAGGCAGTGTTCCTTGCTCTGACCAAACAACTGCCTCTTGGTCCATGAGCACTGTGAAAAGATCCATGGTGGTCTAGTGGCTTGCGCTGTGATCACATAGACAGGAGCGTAAAGCCACCAGAAGCTCTGTCAGAGAAAGAATGAGCTTCTGACTTCCATAAACAGTTACAATCTGGAAACCCACTGGTTTGCTATGAGTCAGCATAGACTGTTTGGCAGGGAGTGTGGCTTTTGATCACAAAGAATTTATTCTGAAATTCCCATTCTTCTCTTTATTACCCATAGTTTTTTTTTATGACCCTCATGATCGAATGCCTTGGCATAGTCAAGTAAACACAAATACACATCTTTCAGGTGTTTCTTGCTTTCAGGCAAGATCTATATGACATCAGCAATGAAATCACTCATTTGATGTCCTTTCAGGAATCTGGCTTAATTTTCTGGCATCTCTCTGCTGATGTACTGCTGCAACAATTGTTGATGGTTCTCCCCCAAATTTTACTTGCATAGGCTATTAATGATATTGGTCAATAATTTCCACATTTTGTTGAGGCCTATTTCTTTGTTAGGGCACAAATATGGATCTGCTGTTGTTTGACTAAGTAACTCTATTCCATCCCCCCCTACAGACAAGTAGATGTTTTAGTTGTTTCATCAGTTTGTTGAAACTTTTGTATTGGTGTCCCTATAGCCCTATTTGGCAATTCCTATAGCCTTATATTTTGGTTAATACCTTCAGTGCAGCTTGGAATTCCTTGAGTATCATTGGTTCTTGATCATGTGAACTTGAAACAGTTTAATGTCGACCAGTTCTTTTTGGTGCAGTGACTTGGTGTATTCCTTCCATCTTTTGTGACTTCCTGCATTGCTCCCCATTTTGCCTTGAGGATCCTTCAATGTTACAACTCGAGGCTTGAAGTTTTTCTTCAGTTCTTTCAGTTTGAGAAAGGTGGGGCATATTCTTTCTCTTTGGCTTTCTAGTTCTGGGTCTTTTTGTATTGTATTATAACTTTTTACTGTGTCTTCTTGAGCTGCCCTTTGACATTTTCTATTCAACTCTTTTACATCATCATTTTTTCCTTCATTCACGTTAGCTACTCTGTATTCAAGAGTAAGTTTCAAAGTCTGTTCTGACATCTACTTTGGTATTTTCCTTTTAATGACCTCTATTTTCTTCTTTTATGATAGTCTCGATGTCATTTTAATATGTTTTTGCTCAGTTTTGATTAAATATCTGGGCTTGAGATGTTCTCTAAGTTCAAGTGGGGTGTACTCAAGGTCATATTTTGGTTCTCATAAACAGATGCTTATTTTCTTTATTTTCAACATGAACGTGGTTTGTTCACTTCTTGACCTGTTTGGCTGACAATAGTGAGCTTCTCTTTTTCCATGGAAGAAGTCTATTTCATTTCTGTATATTCCATCTGGTGGTGTTCACATGTAAAGTTACCATTTGTGTTGTTGAAAAGGTATTTGCAATGACCAAATCATTGGAAATTCTTGATATGACTCTTCTACCTATGTCTCTGTCACTCTGAAAATAGGTATATGAAACAGTAATACAGGATTATGGTGGCTATTCCATTGTACATAAAAAAATGGTCTCAGAAAGAGGAACAGAGAATCCCAGGGACTGTGCAGGAAAATGAGCCCTTTGCAGAGCACAGTCTTTCTAGATGCCTGAGCGGAGTGGAAGAAGCTGCAAAGTCCATGCCATGCTGAAACCAGAAGCATTAGAGCACAGCAGCTGAGAAACAGGAGGCTGAGAAGCTGTCAGGCATAGCAGCAGATGGGCTTTGTGGTCCACAGGAGACAGGTGCCCAGTGATCACGTGACTGAGCCTAGCCCTAGAGTGTCATGGGACGAATGGCTGGCAAAGAAGGAGGGAGGGTGGAAGCGTGTCTGACCTCAGCCCTGTGGCAATTGGCCTTGCATTGATTTGGAGTTGGATTCCTTCTCTCTTCTAAATCTAAGGCAGGCAGATGTGGCCTGCACAGGATTTCTCATCCTAAAAATGTCTACTATGTGCGCTTCAACTTCATTTCTATCACCAAAGTCATATCTTTGTTTCTAATTTTTTCATTCCAATTGCTAGCAATTGTCAGGGCATCTTGATCATGCTTGTTGAAGAAGCTGGTAGAAGTCTTCCTATTTCTTCCTCACCAGTTTTAGTGGTTGCTGTGTAAAGTTTAACAACAATTGTTTCAATTGGACTTCCTAGTAAGGGTAGGGATTTTTAGTACTTTACCCCAGACTGCGTTGTGCTTCAGATTTCTTGAATTGTTCTTTTTGACAATGAATGTGACATCTTTACATTTCATTTGAATTTGTCATATTACACTATAAGATTGTCTGATTCAAAATGGCCAATATCAGTCCGTTTCAGCTTACTCTTGCCTAGGCCAGGGATCCGCAAACTCTTGAGACTGAAGAGCCAATCCTGTCCCTCCTAACAACTTCAAAATCATTCAAAAGCCTTGAATATGTTTTTTCAAACAAATGAAATCACCGTGATCTGAAATAATAACCTTCACATGTTTTCAGTGTTACTTCAGAGCCACACGTTCCACTGAAAGAGCCGCATATGGCTCGCGAGCTGCAGTTTGCAAACTACTGGCCTAGGCTATACTATACATCTTTATGTATTCCAATTCATTTTTGATGGGTTTTCATTTTTACACACACACACACACACACACACACACACAGGAGGCCCAGCCCCACTGCTGGAATTGAACCTCCGTCCCGGTCCCACAGTCCCAGTCCCAGTCCCCAGTCTGCCACAGTCCCGTGCACAACCACTATGCCACCAGGGCTCAGCCCTCTAGATTTATATTTTATACATTTCACATTCAAATTATTAACGGGTCTTTGCAACTGTTTCTTCTCATGCTGTGTCATGCCCCATCAGCTTCTCAAGGCCCTGAGAGTTTAGCTCCATCCACTTCATTAAGGTTGATTCTATTTTGAGGAGGCAGCTTTTATTACTATTCATCTGCTCTTTTCTTTTTTTTTTTTCTTTGGCATCACTGCCCTCTGGCTGTGGGAGTAGGAGGCCCAGCCTTTGCTCCTGTGGAGCTGGACTTGAACCTCCATCCCAGTGGGTCGCAGTCCCGCGCACAACCACTACGCCACCGGGGCTCAGCCCTAGTACCGCTCTTCATAAAGATTTCAGTGGCTAATCTCTCAGAAGTGGGTTATCAATTCCGTTTTTTCTTCCTAGTCTGTGCTTAGTCTAGTGTCTCTGCTGAAAACTGTCTGTTAGGCTGACCCTGCTGATATTTGCAATATAGAGAGCATAGATTCTAGGATCAGAGCAATAGTACTACACACCGACAGACCAGAAGTGATTTAGTAGGTTTCAATTTTCAAAGTAATTGTCTCAGAAACATATGAAAGTTCTTGATTTTTAGAATATTTAGTACCGCCATACTTAAAAATTCTCCAATTGGGAGAATATCTTTTGTTTTTAATTAATTGTGATGTTAATTTGTATATCTCTGATTATCACTTAGATGCAATGCATTTTCAAATGTTTATTAATGATTTGAATGCTTTGTTTTTTGTTTAAGTGCTTGATTAGGCTTTTCCTGTTTTTCCTCTCTGATTTGTAGGTAAAAAGATATATTTTTTATATTAGCCATTTATTATTGCAAATGTTGCAAATACCCTTTGCTAATAGTTGTTTTTGTTACTTTTACTATGCCTTACTTTTTCTCTATTTGAAATTTAATTGCCTTTGGATGTAATTGAGCACATCAGTCCTTTCTGGGCAGTGTATTTTGAGTTCAAATCTTGTTTAAACTTTTCTTTTCCATCCTGAGGGCCTAAAAATCACCTTTAAAAATTATATTCTAGGGTGAAACCCCGGTGGCGTAGTGGTTGTGTGCGGGAATGCGGTCCACTAGGATGGAGGTTCAATTCCAGCAGCGGATCCACAGGAGTAAAGGCTGGGCCTCCTACTCCCACCACCGGAGGGCAGTGATGCCCCAAAAAACAAAAAAATATATATTCTAAAGGGTTTATTACATTGCCTGCAATGACTATACCTTTTGACTACTAGGAAAGATGCTGCTGCTGTTACTGTGGATATGCTATTTTTAATTATGGAAGGGGCTTGATGTTATGCTTGAGCATAACGTATGTTGTTCTGTTTCTTCCTCTGTGAATTTTATCTGGTTAGAAACAAAAACCAAATTTGTTCCTTTTAATACTTGGCTTTATACTTCACAGCACTCATTTCAACACATTGCTGAAAAATGTATTCCCCAGCACCACATGAGACCTGCTGCTTTGTGGAATTAGAACACCAAGACCTCACTAGTCAGGTAAACACAAAACTCTTTCAAGTTTTTTGACAACCAGCATAATATCTCTTGGTTTTAATTTTTCTATCCAGGCTGTGATAATTTTATTTTAGTATCATGAAGTAGAAATAAATTTCAGAGAGAGACTGGTAGTGTTGTTCCTCATCTATGTCAACTTCTGAGTTTGTGGGGGTGATAGTCCAGTGAACCTCAAGCTTCTGAACACTGTGATTGGCCCATGATTTTCTTGTGGACAAAATGAACAAGCAATAAATATTGTCAATGAGTTGGGTCACACACATTATGACCCTGTAGATGGAGCAGAAGTGCCCCAACTGGGTTTCTGAGGCTGTCCTCTGTGGAGGAGCAGCCCACCACATCTTTCTCCAGAGAAGCAGTTAGTGAGTTCAGATCGTCAACCTTTTTATTAGCAGTCAAATGCTTTCACCTTTGCACCAGCAGGGACAGCTGTGCTCTAATTGCCTAGCTTCAGGAAGCCTGCTGGGAAATTTATTTGGAAGGAAGTAAGCTGTCCTGGGAATTACCCATCACCTGGGCTGGGTAACTAGTAGCATAGTGAAGTGGCCGTGTTCATTCAAAGAGAATAGATCGTTCCCAGAATTGTTCTGTTTAAGAATCTGAGGAAATGAAGATATTTCAACTGCATAAATTCATGTCAAAGTCTGGAATGTTTGTTATGCCATGTAGACTCTAAGATCTGGGAGTACAGTGACCAAAATTCCTAGCTTTTATCAGTGCTATTATTCACAGATCTTCAGAGAAAATAAAAGTGGTTATTATTTTAATGTTTTTTAGCCAATACTCTGATTTGTTTGGGCAAGTTGAATGGATGATAAATTTTCCTGTCGAATGATCTCTAAGAGGTATGTTCACATTTATTATACTTTTCTTTATGCTGTTTCATTTAATTATGATTTCATTGTTTTATTCAACTTCCTCCTGTCTCCCAGAGAGAGGTTTATTTAGGCAGAATCTAAAAGACAACTACTTGGAACTAGCTTTAATTTGATTAAACCTTGTGTCCTCAAGTGTGGTATAACTTGAGAATATTTATGTTTTCTCACAAGCAGGACTCTGAAGGTTACAGTAACTGTTACAAAAGAGGTCTGAGAGCTTTTCCTTGACCTGGGGGCTGGCAAACTGGTGTGGGTCTCCAGACGTCGACGTAAATGTCGTCCAGAACCAAACTTATGGGGCAATAGGTTTTCCTTGACATATTGTTGGGAGTAACAGACATTTAAAGCCCCAAACGAGGTTTTCAGGAATGAAGGGAAAAGGAGGAGGGTCATCAGTCACTCATAAAGCTTGTGGACTTTAGTGGGATTTACACCTCCAGAAATGTTCTACCCGTACTTTGGTGTGCAAGCTTTTTACTTCCCTTTAGCTTAGACCACCTGTCTCCTGAAACTTCATAGGGGTCTTGAATCCCTCAGAAAATCTGTCTCTTCTCAGGACTGTGAAAAATCCTTACCATTTGTTGACCTTTCCAGGTGAGGTCTCATCATCTGTGGGCTGCTTTGGAGAGGGAAACACTCTGGTACTTCTTGCCCTCTTGCTCAAGTCCCTTTTCTAACGTTGCCCATGTTTCTCTTTCAACTTTTCACATCTAGTGGTAGATGATAGACATTTTTATATGCTAGGAGAGCTTGGCTGCTACTGGTTTTTTTTTTTCACAATGAGCCTGATAAAAAGGTAAGTAAAAAAGCATTGCTTCCTAGGGTTTCAGGTCATACATGTATGGGTCTATGCAAACAAATGTGTTGAAACATATGCCCATGATCAGTGGATGACTACAGACAAACAAATTCAATAATTCATTGAACTTAAGTCTTGTAGGGTGCCTTGAAAAAGCAATCACAAAAAAATCCGATCTTGAAAACCTGAAGATAAATAATAGATCATTTACCTGAGAAGAGACCACACCCACACAGAGGAAGCACAACAGCTAGCATGGTCACATGGTGGTGAAAGTGGTGAAAAGTCTAGGCAATAGACATCTAATGGGGGGGGGGCATATATCACTGTGTGCACACATCCCCAACGTACCCACTGAGGACATGTGGGAGCATCAACTTGAAGAAAGCTGATGGTGTCCAGTTATCAAAAGATATAGCATCTGGGGTCTTAAAGGCTTGATCATAAACAAGCAGCCATCTAGCTCTCAAGCAACAAAACCCACCATAGAAGAAGATCCTTGCCTGTGCGATCATGAGGTGCTGAAACAATCAGGTATCAAAGAACAAAAATCAAAATCAATGTACCAATTGACTCTCGATATCGCTGAAGACAAATGGATACAGAGGCAAACAGAGTAGAAGAAACGATGGTGCCCAGCTACCAAATGATTGAATGCCTGGAGTCTCAAAGACTTGAAGATAAACAAGTGGCCATTCAGCGCAGAAACAGCAAAGCCCACATGGAATTTCCGAAGCACCACTAGCATTCGTGATCAAGAGGGGCCAAAGGGAGCAGATATCGAGCACAAAAGAACAAGAATCACATCATTACAAAGGAGGGGGAGAGCAGGGTGGGGACCTAAGGACCACTGGTGGGTAATTGGTCACCCCTTTATAGGGGAGTCACGAGGAGGAGACAGACCAGTCAAGGTACAGCTGGGCAATGATGATGCATACAAGTTTCCTCTAGTTCCTGAAGCCTTCCTCCCCACCCCCACCCCAACCATCATGGTCCCAACTCTACCTTACAAATCCAGATGGACTGGAGAAGGTACACTAGTATAGAGAGGAGCTGGAGATATGGGGAAACCATGATGGATGAGCCCCTTCGGGCTGGTTAGATTGGAGATGCTGGAAGGTTAGAGAGAAGGCGGGGTAGAGAGATGGAACCAATGGCAAGGATATACACTTAAGCTCCTATTTGAAGGACGGGCATAAAAGGAGTGGGTTGGGGGAGAGGTCAGGCAATGTAAGATATGACAGGACAATAACAACTTATAAAGTATTGAGGGTTGGTGGAGATGAGAGAGTAGGGGAAGAGGGGAAAGGGTAGAAAAGCCGATACTAGGGGCTTAAGGGAAAAGGTGGACGATTGGAGAATGATAATAGAAGTGGACATGTGAGGGTGCTTGACACAGTATGTTTATTTATGTATTGTGAAAAATGATGCATAAGCCCCCAATAAAATGATTAAAAAAAATCTGATCGACAATGACTTCCAAGGGAATCTGCCAGATCAGTTACACTCTCCAGCGTGCTAACCATGACACCATGGAACTTAACTCAGATCAGCAATACTCAAAAGTATAGAAATAATACCAGAAGTTTACAGTAACTGTTTTTTCTTTCCTTTTTATTTTTGAGAGCCCAACGAGATACTCTTGATAGGTTTTCTCACTGATTGTGGGGGTTTATTATGAAGAAATTGTACGGTAACTGAATACTGTGCTGGTGCAAAACAGGTCAGGGCAGTGGCAAGAACGCCTCTCTCCCCCCCACTCCCCCATCCGGCCACCATTCCTTGAGAGTTTCACTTGGAACTTTCCCTCCACGCAGCCTACCATCCTGAATTTGCCTCTTCATACTTCTTTTTGTTCCCCAAACTCAGCATTTGGAAGGAACACCACCGATCCAATCCCTCAGGCTGCTGCTTGGACAGAGTGCCAGTTCAGGAGCACACACTTCTGCAGGAGAGATGAACACACTGGCCTTTAGAAGTTTGTAGACCTCAGCAGAAGAGATGCTAACAAACCGTAGCTTCATAATTTGATTTTTGTGTAAGAAAGTGTCTTTGAGTTTTTTTAGCAATACTTTGAGACTCATGCTTATATGTGTAAGCCACTGTACTACCATAGCTCCTTAACATTCTATAATATAGGTTTCATTAGAGCCCCCCCCCCCCCACTGGTCCCCATATTTTATGCCAGGCAGGTGACTATGTAGACCCATGAATTAAAAAATAATAAGTTGCATGAGAATGACTGACAATAATAACAGTGTCATAAATCTTTTATGTGGTGTGGGGGCAGAAGTAATCACACCAACTTTTTAAAACTTTTATAAGTGTAAGTTTTTGAAAATGTGACACCAGTGATCCATTACATTATATTACACTGTTTTCCCACACGATTAGCATTTATATATCCTCAACAATGATTATATACTTAATCAATACAACTCATGTAGATATACTGTAATTCACCGAGAAGTTCCTGCATTGCAGGGTCCACAGGCAAGTTGTAGTTCCCCTTCTACTCCCATGCCTCTCTTCTTTCCTTTATTAATAGACTACACCTCCTTACCTATATATGAGAACTTGGCTTTAAAAATATATTTCCTTAGGAATCATTCCAAGGAACATGCTTTCTGGGCAGAAAAAGGGAACATAGATTATTTTATGGACTTAGGTTTTTAATGGATGCCAACATGTCCTTGAACCTCTTCTGTTCAGATTTAAAATATATTTGATTACTTTGAATGATCACATTGCTAACTCAAGTTTGCC
The DNA here is from genome assembly GCA_004026705.1 of Nesogale talazaci. Lineage (NCBI taxonomy): Eukaryota > Metazoa > Chordata > Mammalia > Afrosoricida > Tenrecidae > Nesogale > Nesogale talazaci. Next base: position 15,829 of record PVJH01014163.1, read on the forward strand.
TTAATTTGCTCTTCTTTTGTTATGAGCAAGCAAGAGAGTTTCTATGTTGCGTTCACTCTTTGTATTTTCTTTTGTATGAATTCTGTTTATAGTATAATAAGTTTTTCTCCTCTCCCACCCTCCTGAGAATCTAAAAGCAAATTCTACTCAGAGGTAAGAAATTTTATAATTTTTACATCAAAGTAATGAGTTTTTACTAGAACAAAGGTTTAAGTTTCCAACCAATCCATGGACTTAATCAAATTTAAACCTGGAAGTGGAAGGCTGTGGGTTTTCTTATTGTTGTTTTTGCTCTCTTATCATTGTTTTGTAAAACAGCTAAATTTTACCTCACTCTCTGTTATTGAACAATGAATGGAATGCTTTTTTATAGCTCACCACTGTGAAATTAAGTAATTTATTTAAGGAATGGACTTTGCAAATAAACATCATTCATTTTCTGCTACTTACAGGCAGGTATTGTTAGGTACTGGGAAAACAATGGTGAATCAACTCGGATCTTGCCTCTGGGAATCTGTCTGGGGCAGGCGGGGTTGGGGGAGAGAGAGAGAGACTATTAGGTCATGGTAACAGATACGCTACGGCAGGAAAAGCATCAGGAGACATTCATTAATAAGCCTCTGAGAACCACAGGAGGCCAGCCCAGTGTTCCCGGAGGCACAGAGAGGAGACATCTCTTCTGACTTGGGAGTCATATTTGGCTTTCTGCAAAAAAGTGTCTCTAAGCTGAGAGCTTGAGCAGGACCTTTACTTGGGCTGTCTGCATCCCCACTGTCCTGTATGTGGGATTTGTTGTCATTGTTTGTGCTTCTTTTTTCTGCCTTGGGGGGTAAACACTAACAGGTAGTTTTTTTGTTTTTCTTCCGAAGGGACCCATAAGCACCATGGGAAAAGGATCTGGTCCTGTGGAGAAAAGCCGGGCAGAAGCCAAGAAGGCCAAACTCCTCTACCAGGAGGTTTGCTTAGCGGCGCAACGCCTTGACCTCTTCCTTGGAAATGGAAATGCCCACGACGAAGTTTTCAAACCCCATGTCCTCGCCCTCAGGGACTTGGTTCAGCAGGTTTGCATCAAACTCATGTTCCTGCACCCCGTGGATTATGGGAGGAAGGCCGAAGAATTGTTATGGAGGAAGATGTACTCTGATGTCGTCATGCTGCTAATGAAGACCAACAGAAAGCACATGGGCACGTTCAAGCAGTGGGAGGGCCCCTTGAGGGCGCATCTGGTGGGCGGCCTCAAGTTCTACGAGCACCTCTTCCTGTTTCTTCAGCAGCACTATGAGCTGAGACTGCAGAGCTACATCGACTGGCCCCATTGTGCCATCCACTGGATTGGCTGCGAGAAAGTGGGGCCCACGTCAGAAGAGGAAGCAGCCTGGGCCCAAATGGCCTGCCATCGCTGCCTCCTCTACCTGGGGGACTTGTTCCGCTATCAGAATGAATTCCTCGCCCTGGCCACCAAAGACTTGGCAGAGAAGTGTTATTATCGAGCCCTCTCAGTGGCCCCACACATGGGAATGCCCTTCAACCAGCTAGGCGCTCTCACAGGGAGCAAGTACTATGACGTGGAAGCCACCTACTTCTACCAGCGATGCCTCCACTCAGAAGTGCCTTTCAAAGGAGCAGCTTGGAACCTTAAACAGCTCTATGATCATGCGGGGAAGAGATACAGTCGCCTGAAAAAGTATCAGGGCAAGAAGCTCTCTCCTGGACAGAGGCAGTGTTGGGATAACAAACGGCTTCTGGTTAGCTTCCTCTACCTGCAGAGCCTCTTACAGCCTCAGAAGAGATCCAAAACGACCCGGCTGATAGCTCTGTGCCAGTTGGTTCTGGAAGACTTTCGTCTCTGCCTTTCCTACCGGCCATGCCCATCTGATCAGAGTGCCCCCGAAGGCAAGCCCGCCCGAGGATACTTGTTTCTCCCCGACCTTCTCATCTTCCACATGGTGGTTCTTTGCCTCATGAGTGTCCACAGCTTGAGGAAAGCGGGCTCCAGGCAGCACAGCCCGGCCGTCATCTTCACCTTGACCCTTTTTTCTCATCTGATTCACCACGTCAACACTCGAATCCAGGCCGAGCTTCAGAAAGGGAAGCTTACTCCCGAGGGGCCCAGCCCCGGGCAGGGCAGCCAGGAGACAGAGTTTGTCAAGGAGCAACAAGACATTCCAGCCCCTCGTCCTGGGCTCCACGCCAGCAAACCCCAGAAAAACCACAAGCTAGCTTATGTTTCTGGTGAGGACTCCAACTCTGGAGCGCCTTTCCAGTCCTGCTGTGACTCCGATGAGACGGACGAAGAGGAAAACGCCTTCTCAAGTCGGCGGGGCCGATCGGAAAGCAGCAGTGAGACGTCTTATTCTGATGCCACTGATGAGGAAGCCACCGACTCCTCGCCGAATCCCGCAGCCAGGCAGGAAAGGGGGGTCACATCCACCTATAAAGTGACTCAGCCCAGAGAAAAGTGGATGGCAGGCAAGGCTCCCAGCAATCTCCTCGATTTCTTGAGAACGACTCTTTCTGCCAGCCTGCCAAGCCCATGGAGCCAAACACACCTCGGAAAGCCTGCCTTGGCTCCCAGGGCGCCGATGCCGCAGTCGGAGCCAAGTCCTGTTTCCAGCACTACTGCTGCCCCCGAGGACCGTATGAAACAGTCTACAGAGACCGAGCTGCCCGCTGCTTCCTCCTTGGGACAGAACACTTCCACCCACCAGCCTTGCACGGACCTTCAGACTGTTCAGAAGAAACTGAAGATCCTTTCTGCGGAAGGGCTGCTGCCCACCGTCAAGGTGATTGTGAGCTGGCTCCGTGCCAACCACGGCCTCCTTACTTCCTACTGGCGGAATCGGCTTAGTCTGTGGGACCATCTGTCGGTGCTGCTGAACCTGCTGCCCTCCGTGGTGGACCTGCAGGACCCAGGCCTTGGCCTGTCCCACCAGCTCCAAGAGCTGCTGCAGAACTGTAAAGGCTCCCACCCTCCCAGGTTCCTTTATCTCCCTGAGGACATCGCTCTGTGCCAGCACGCCCCACTGAAGGCTTCCCAGGATAGGGCGGGCTTGGATCAAGACCCCCCTGCCCTCAGCCCCCAGGATGAGGCTGCTGTACGCATCTGTTTCCTCCGAAGCTTTGGCCATTTTGCGACGCGACTCCCTGGAAGACTCCTGAGGTTCAACTCTAAGTTGGGTGTCTTTGTGAGCACTGGGTTGGCTGGATCAGAAAACCCATCTCGGCACTTTCCCGAGAGAACTTCCAGGTTCAGGTTTACCAAAGACATCGTTCAGCTCTGGCTTCACCGTGAAGTAGTGCAGCTGGAGAAGACTCTAAGGGGCCTCCAGACTCAGCCCACTCTGACTCCTTACCTGTTTCCTGACCCCCGAGCACTCTGTGAGCACCTTCCCATCATCCAGCAACTTGCCACCAGCGGTAAGTTCTTCCTCATCATCCCCAAGATCGTGGTTGACATCCTGTACGTCCTAATCATGGAAGATCCCAGGGCATGGGCAGCCATCACTTTCCTAGAGGATGAGCTGAGACGAGGCAACCCGTACATTCTGTGCCAGTGCTTTGTGTCTAAGACGTGCGTGAGACCCAGGATGACCAGGCCCGACTCTGACGCCTGGGATCTTTATAACATCCTTGACTTCTGCAAGAGCCTGCTGAGGTCCTCTCGGCCAGACACACTGGATCCAAGCAGCCTGATCACCATCATCACAGGCATCTGTTTGGAGAACCCGAGGAATTTCTCATACCCCCTGCAGTTGGCACTGGGGACAGCCACGGAAGCTGGCGTGGAAATAAAGAACATCAGGCGCTTCTATCGAGCGTGGAAGGCAATCAGCTGATGGCATTGCTTCTCTCTGCCGCCTCCTCCTCCATCTCCTCCTTAGGGACTGGCTCCATTTGTTCATCATTCTGGTCAGCACTCCTGTTGAAGGTTGATGTTGAGTACTGCCTATCTGTATCTATCCCTGGGTAATGTCTTAGTGTGCCAGTGTCCTGTGCGCAGCCCTTGTGTCTCCTACTCTGTCATTTCGGCTCGATGCTATGTTTTCTTGTTGGAGAATTTCATGACTCAGCAAATTCATTGTTTCACATTCTTATGGAGAAGCAGCACCTTAAGGAAGCACTTTCTGGCCCAGATCCAATTTACTCCACTCTGTTTTGTGACACGAATCTTTTTATTTTAATGCTGTTTTATTGTAATGGGACCACATCTCTAACCTAAGGCCACCGACCTTCGGTGAAAACTCAATAAATTTAAAAGTAAAATGGATGATCGTGATGAAGGTTTTTGTTGCAGTTTGATCATTTTCTGTGTTCATTTCAAGTGTCTTCTGTTGGGCAGCTCAGCTCCCTTTGGGAGGGTGTGGGCGCAGTAGCTCCAAGGATGAGCCAGATGGGCTTCTATTCTGGATAACCTGGACATGGGTATGACATTGACACGTTATTTTCTTCTTTCACAGCTGTTCAAACTCCCTGAGTTTGGCGATCGAGAAATGCTGTTCCTTGCTTTTCCTTCTGACCCTTTAGGACCTTTCCCTAGTCACACCTTGGAGTACATTCTAGGTGATTTCTGTTCTCCTACAATGACATTGTGTGCGTACACCACGTGAATTCTGGTCATAAGTTAAAGCTCATGATGTACTGCCACTGGGGATTCCCTATAACTTATTCACATCAGGATTTCCAGCCACCACATCCCAAATGCTCTTTCCTGAAAATCCCTCACATTTCAGGGCCATACTTAATACTTTAGTACCTCCCGTTTTGGGGTCCATTTAGCTTTTGGGGCCCATCCCACAGTAACGCAGTCTTAGATATGATTGTCCACCTCGCATGTCCTTAATTCCATAAATGTTTCAGTCCTCCTGATTTCTCAGCATAATTTTTCAGTGACTTTAAGCTGAACTGGGTGTTCCAATTAACACTTCATGATATGTTCTCCTTCACAATGCCTTTATTTTAAAGTATGCTTTTGGTGTTTTATAACATTTTATAACATTATTGAAAACAACTTAAAAAAATCTAACTACATGCTTATAAATAAAAAAGAGAGAAAAAACCTACAGCCTTATCACCCAGCAAGATCACTTTGGGTGCTTTGAGTTATTTACAACCAGTCATGCTACCTCTTTCTGTTTAATGTTCCTCCTGGTTGTAATTTTATTTGATAAATATTTTTTTCAGCTTATTACATGATCTCCTTTGTGTCTTTAAGTAATCATTTACTTAAATATACTATTTACTTAAACAAGAATTATTTACTAAGACATCTGCCTTTTTAAATATTTGTAGTATCTATTAATAATGATAAGAATATTTGTATCTCTTAACACCAATTCCTTAGGACAGATGAGCAGAAGTCAAAATTATTGAGTAAAAAGTATTATTTATCTATATATCAAAAAGTTCATGGAAAAATTCCATCATCATTTGATTCAATTTTTCCAGGAACTGTTTTGAAGCCCCCTTATGTGGGCTTGTGTATATGTGAGTGTGTCTAACATGTAAGTACACATATGTATTTTATAGGTAAAAGAAAGATTAAAACATGGCAAAATGGCTTGTTAAGAGAGGCATTTATTTTCAAGAAGGAAATGAACATTCTGTGTAGTTATATAACCTACATATTTAACCAAATATACTACTATGATTACTGTCATAGAGGTTTTTGAAAGATGAGTTGTTGCCAAGTAACATGAAGATCATCATTGTGTTAATGGCAAGAGAAGACCTGTCACTGGTGGACATGTTATGGATTGAATTTGAACATGTCCCTTTTCATTTCACATTTGAGTTTTATGTTTCTGAGGTCAAGGTCACAGGACCATCAACATTATACGAGAAAACCAATTTGATTGTACCCTAATTACAATTGCCTAAATTAAGTAGCTGTTTGCCTTGTATTCCTTTCCCTGCTTATTGCCAAATAGAGTGTTGTGCTTTTTTTTTTTGTGTGGGGGGGGAACTGGCAAAAACTGAGAGACAAAAGGTTTAAAATATGAAGTGAATCAGAAGACCAAGGTAACTTATTAAAAAATTAAAAATACAATTGCTCTTCCAGTGGGAGATATTTAACACATTGAAAAGGCACACTTGGATGAGCAATGGAAACTCATGTTTCATAGTTTCTCTACATGGAGGAAGGTGTCCTGGGGTGGGGGGTAGTGGCTGGGTGCTCAGCTGCAAACCCAAAGCTGATAGTTCAAACACATCAGCCAGAGTTACTCTGCTTGAGAACGACAGGGTAACAGTAATTCAACCACCCTAAAAATCACTGCTCTCACGGAGGCTATGCCACTGGATGTATGCTTTACTTATTTATCTGTTGCTGAGTATTAGGTTGGATTCCCTAGAGAAGCAAAACCAAAGATGCTTGTATGTGTTTGTATACTGAAAGAGATTTATATCAAGAAGTGGTTTTATACTGTTGCAGAAATAGGCAAGTCCAGCTGTGTTCAAGTTGGGGTTCTCTGGACTCATGGAAGCTGGGTGGCAGCAGCACGACAAGGCAGAGCAAGCAGGAGGTACAAGCTGGTGGATGCAGAGAAGTGAAGTCTGCCGCATGAATCATCCATCAGTGGATCACTGAGAGCTCCTGGGGTTAGCAGGTGACACAGCAGAAGATTGAGGAACCAGAGGCAAGATGCAGTCCAGCAGAAGGTGAAGGGTCAAAGAGAATTCGAGTGTTTCTGCTTAGTCTCTTTATTTTGTGTACAGATGTTTATAACATCAAGGAAATGTCATCAGACTGTGACCCAATTGATAGGTTGGACTCCGACTTTCCCCTCACCTAGGAATTTCCAATTATCATAATCACGCTGGGCATCAAGTTGTTGCTACTCTCGTAGTGAAAAAAAGCAAACCAAACACTTAATTCTTTTTTTAAAAAATTCATTTTATTGGGGACTCATACAGCAGTCATCATAATGTATACATACATACATACATACATACATTGTGGCAGTAGTTACATCTTTTCTGGGATGGGGTGGGGTTCTTTTTTTTTTATTTGTGAGAAGTAAGCCAGTTTTATAGGGCAAGCACAGTAATGGGAGAAAGATGAGGGGGTAGAGGGGATAGGGAGATAAAAGGGAGTTCAAAAAGGAAAGGATAGCAGAGGGAAAAGGGCACTAACACTTAGTTCTTAAACTGAGATTCAGAGATTTTACTCAGTGACAGAAAATGAAAGGAAAAGTACATTCGGATGTCGAAAGAAAATAGCCCACTGTGAGAAATGATGATACGAAATAAAATCTTCTGTAAAAAAACTGATATAGTTTTCATTAGTTCATTGACTGGTCTTCACACTTCCATTTGAGGTCACTTGGAGGGTGTGTTAGAGGTGGGCCGTGAGCTTCTGTTGAATAATTGCACCATCCTCACAATCGTTGTAGGTTTGAGCCCAGTCTTGAAGCTCACTGAATCTTTTGAAAGATTACATAGGCAAAATATTGAATCATGTAGGAAGCGTCAAGACAAGATGGAAAGAATATGCTGCATCACGATTCCAACAAGAACTAGTCAGCACTCCATCTATTCAGGAGGTAGTTTATGGGGAAAAACCTATGGAATTGAAGGAAGGAGTTCAAATTGCAGTGAATGCATTAGCCAAAAACAAGGTCCCAGGAATTGACAGCACACCCACTGAAAGGTTTCAGAAAGCTGAAAAGGCACCGGAAGCATTCACTTGTTCATCTATGCTAGGAAATTTGGAAGACAGTTACCTGGCCAATTGACTGAAAGAGATCCATATTTGTGCTCATTCCGAAGAAACATGACCCAACATGATGTTCAAATTATACAAAGATAATGCTATTGCACACAAGTAAAATTTTGCAACAAAGTAGCAAAAATAAGTTTAGGCCAGATTCAGAAGAGGACGTGAACAAGGATTATTATTACTGATGTCATATGGATCTTGACTCAAAGTATAGAATACCAGAAAGATGTTTACATGTGTTTCATTGGCTATGCAAAAGCAATAAACTATGGGCAACCTTGAGAAGAATGGAAATTCCAGAACACTTCATTGTGCATGTAAGAAGCTTGTACATGGATCAAAAGACAGTTGTGTGAGCAGAACAAGGTGATGATTGCATAGTTTGAAATCAGGAAATATGTGTGTTGGGGTTGCATCCTTTTACCATACTTTCCCAATCTATATGATGGGAGATTCACCAGAGAAGATTGATTATGTGAAGATCACAGCATCAGGATTAGAGGGAGGCTTATTAACACCCTGAGGTGCTATGTAGATGACACAACCTTGCTTACTGAAAGCGAGGAGCAATTGAAGCCCTTGCTAATGATGATCAAAAATTGAGGATTTCAATATGGATTACAAATCAATGTAAGGGAGACTAAAATGCTCACAACTGGATCAAGAGGTAACATCATGGTAAATGGAGAAAAAGTTGAAGTTGTCAAGGATTTTGTCTTCTTGAATCCACAATCAATGCCCAGAGAAATAGCAGTCAGGAAGTCAAAAGACATAAAGGCAAGGACATGACTTTGAGGACTAAGGTGTGCCTGACCCAAGCCATAGTATTCTCCATTGCGTCACACGCATATGAAAGAAAATTGGACATTGAATAAGGAAGATCATAGAAGAATAGCTGCATTTGATTTGTGGTGCTAAAGAAGAACATCGAAAATACTATAAACTGCTAAAAGAACAAACTGAGTATTGGGAGAAGTAAGACCAGCGGGTTCCTGAGGAGCAAGAATGGCAAGACTTTTCCTTACATACTTAGGACAGATTGTCAGGAGAGATGAGTCTCTGGAAAGTGGAGGCGTGCTGCAAAAGAGGAAGACCCTCGACAAGATGGATTGGCACAGTGGCCGCACCAATGGGCTCAGGCATGGGAACAATTGTGAGGACGGTGCAGGGCTGTGCAATGTTTCACTTTGTTGTGTACAGATTTGTTATGTGTTGGAGTTAAGTTGATGGCACCTACCAACAACGGCAACAACAAAAAGTAAGATAAAAAGCCTTGGTAGCATAATGGTCAAGTGCTCGGCTGCTGAGGTGACCTATTCAACCTCATTAGTTCTTCCTCTCTGCAGGTGGAAAGACATAGCTGTGGCGGTCATGTGCTTATGCTCATTTCATGATTGAGATGTAGGGGTGGAGTCTAGCCTGTGAATCTGGAGATAGCCATTGAGTAGCCAATGAGGCCTCTGTGTGGGCATGGCTTTCTCCTGAGACCTCTGGGAAATCTCGAGATATTTCCCTCATGGGGATTAGAAGCTATCTCCCGAGTTGTGGGGAGTTAGTCTCAGAGACAACAAACTACAAACAAGACAAGATGGCAGTGTCCAAGGAGCTGGAGGAGTTGGAGGAGAATCCACATGGCCTTACCCTGATGGAATCAGTCCTCTGAAGCTGGAGAAGCCATGTGGAGACCCCTGCCAATGCTGAGTTGCTTCTACCACCACTGGATGCTGTTAATGGACCCTGAACCCTGGAAGCGAGGAGCCATGGGGAGACCCCTGCAGGCACCGGGACTCTGTACCAGCTGGCCTGTGACTTCGTGAGTTGGAAGGAGACTTTGTAGACTGATATCCAGCATAAGGGCTATTATCGGACTTATGACTTCGAACTGGTTTGGGCTGTGATACTTTCTCAGTGTCCCATTCCTCTTGCATATAAACTGTACCTTTATTTCCATATGCAAGTCTATGAATTCATTCCCCTAGTCTACCTGGTCTAATACAATGGCCATCAAAGTTCAGCCTAAGAAACCCAACTCAGCTGTTTTAGGTTTGCTATGAGCACAATAAACTCAACAGTACATGAACACAATGATACTTAAGAAATCATTTTTACCTAAATGATCTCTTTTCCTTTTTGCCTTTATCATGATCAATTGAGTTTCATTGATTTAAGTTAGAAACACTGATATTCTCTACTTCTTACACCTCAATGAAAACAATTAATTTCATGTTTTTAGAAAGCATATATTCTTCTATCCAACCATCCACTTACTGAGTTCTTAAAAGTTTCAGTTGTTATATATGCCTCTGTAGAAGTGCAACAAAATGCTTTCCCTTGAAGAACCATAGCTCTGAAGCAAAAATCAGCACCCAGTCAAGCACATTACAAATGTAGGGGCATGAACAGAGAGAGTCAGGACTGGAAAGGGTTATATAGCATTCATATAAGAAATATTAACATAACATACTAAGGAAGCTCCAATTAATGGTTTCAATCTTTGTTACTACTGAAATCTAAGTCCCCCTTTAGCACTAGTTGGAAAATTACTGTATTCTACTCTTTAATTTTATTGTCTGTATTTTCCCCTCTCCACTTTGTGCTTTTACACACTTGATCGTATCTCTTTCTTGGTTAAAACCCAATGACACTTGTTAGAATATTATAGCAATGACATTTGATAGCATAAGACTCCTGATAGCATAATCCAAATTCCTTAGCTGGACACAAAAGATTCAGGTTATCTTGGTCACAATTTATGGTTTTCAGCTTTATTTTAGCAATTCCTTTCCCTCAAATGTATACTCCATTCTCTAGTCACACCAAATCTTGATATTATTGAAACTTACACATATTTTCTATGTCTCAATAAACATCTTTGTCCCTAACCATTTTATTAGGCACTATTCCAGACATCATACCAAGTTCCATAGTTCAACCACATTAAGCAATATTATCAAAATGCTACCAAAATTTTTGGCATCACTGGTGGTCATGGGTGCTACCCAGTGCTGCTCCTGAGAGCCGCCGCTGGATTTGAACCACCAAGCCCACAGGCTGCAGTCCTGCACTCAACCACTTACGCCACCAGGGTTCAGCCCCCAAATATCTAAATTTTCTAGCTCAATGTTCCCTTTGTCTAGAATGCCATTTCCTACTTTATCTGACAAGTTTTTTTTTAATAATTCATATAGTGTACTCAAATACTTTGTTTTTTTCTCTTACTAAATTATGAGTTTTCATTAATATGGAACTCATAAAAATAAAGATGTAATTATTAATTTTGTATCACCCCAACTCATGTTTATCATCAAACCTAGCACTTGATATATATTGATATGTTTGGTGTTCAAGAATGCACATTTTTTTCAAAATTAGTGCCTCAATATTCATAAAAGTTACTGTTGGATATTAAAAATCCCAACAGTATTTAGAATCATGCCTGGTAATTTGAAATTGTTTCTTGTTTATGAGGTTAAGGCTGTTCTCTAATTTTGAAGATCTGAGTTCAAGCTCTTGGTTTGACTATGAACTTTTGCTCAAAGTAGTTCATTGTTCTGGATTTGGCTTCCTCAAATATTAATGCACCTTATAATAGTAAGAGAATGAAATCATATAAAACCTTCGTAGCAGCCCCTAGAGTTGATTGAGCCACCTCAGTCAATACATCCACTCTTCCCACTTGAGGATATGAATCCACTATTAGTAAAACAACCTACACCTGGGCAGATAAATCTAACTGCTCAAGCTGAAATGCCGGGTAAAGCTGCATCTACAGCATTTCCTGGAGGAGATGCCTTACAACATATTGCTGAGAGCATCCAAGAACCCCCCCCCCCACACACACACCACTATTTCCTCTAGACCTGTAGCTAGAATTAGGTCTCAGAAAGTTCCTAAAGCTGAGGTTCAGATGATGACTCAGGAAGAAGTGCACTGTACTCATAAAGATCTACTTGAGTTTTGTGAGATGTAAAATCAGAAGCCTGGGGAATATCCCTGGGAATGGCTGCTAAGGGTGTGGAATACTGGTGCAAGGAATGTAACATTAGAGCAGTCTGAGTTCCTTGATATGAGGTCCCTAAGCACAGATTCTTCCTTCAGTGTCCCAGCAAGAGAGGTTCAGGGGGGATCTAATTGCTTATTTGATTGGCTCACTGAAGCAAGGGCTGGCAGATGGCCTGTCACAAACATTTCTGCTACTTACGAAGCAAACCCTTGGATAGCAATCTTATGAAGTGTGATAGGTAGATTTTTTGTACTAACCTGGCCAATGAGAACATGTGGGATTCATGGAAGAAGCACACCAGCCTGTGCACGAGGTGTTGATGGAATCAGGTATCAGGCATCAAAGAACTAAAAATTATATCATTATAAATGAAGGGTAGTACAGATTGGGGACCCAAAATCCATCAATAGATAAAGTTACAGCCCCTCACAGAGGGCTTGTAGGGAGAAGATGAGCCAGTCAAGGTACAGTGTAATATGAAATATGCAACTTTCTTCTGGTTCTTAGATGCTTCCACCCACCCACTATCATGATCCCCATTCTACCTTACAAATTCAGCTAGGGGATGTACGCTGGAACTGAAAGTGGGTAATTCAGGACAGAAGATCCTTTCAGGACCAGAGGTGAGAGTAGTGATGCCAGGAGCATGGAGGGAAGGTAAAGAGGGGAGACCTATTGTAGAGATCTACATATGACCTCCTCTCTGGCATATGAATAATGGAAACAATGTATGATGACAAAATAATGACAATTTTTAAATTGTTAAGGGTTCATGGGGGAGGAGGAGAGGAGAGGGAGGGAAAATATGGGGACCTGCAACCAGGAGCCTAGGTAGAAGGAGGATGTTTGCAGCAACTCTCCAGGAGCATGGCTGGGCCTCCTACTCCCATCAGGGCAGTGATGCCCACAAAAAAAGGGAGGGTGTTTCAAGAATGATGGCAACGAATGTGCAAATGTGGCATGCATACAATTGACATGTATTGATCATGATAGGAGTTGTATGAGGCCCTGATAAAATGATTTTTAAAAAAGCTTATAGTGAGGGCTCAAGTAAAAATGTTTTGGAAATCATGGCAACATATGTACGAATATGCTTCATATAATTGATGTATGAGATGTTGTAAGGGCTGTAAGAGCCCCCAATAAAATGACTTAAAATTAAAAAAAAAAAAAAGTCCACCCCACCCCAAAGAACATGTGGGATTAATAAGGTTGCAGTTTGATTGGAGGGCAAAGAGATATAATTGGCTCAGTGATCCCTCACCCTTTCTCTCTCTCTTGCTCTCTGGTGATTAAACCAGTGTGTGCTGCCTTACCTAGTTCTCTGACTCAACTTGAGAGCTACACTGCTTGTGAGACAGCCAATCTATGCATCATGTTGCTATAGCTTGAGGTTCCTTCGAAATCTGGTGTATACATGCTTAAGCTTGGGACTGTTGGATCCTGTCATCTGGCTGACTGTTGGTGACCTGCCCTGCTGGTGGATAGCTTGTATTGCTCAATGGAAGGTCCAACTATCTGCTACCTTCACCTTGGACCGAGCAACCCTTGTGAGTTGAAGGACTTTTAGTATATTAACTGTCTCATGGAAGTGTGTTGAACTGAACCCTCTGTACTGCTATGTGGACTAATTAGCTGTTTAAATTTCTTTGTGCTCTATCATCTATCTATCATCTATCATTGACAAAATCATAAGCATCCTGGTTTTGTTTCTTTAGAGAGCCCTAACATGATTGGTACTGGGAGTGGTTCTACAGAAACAAAATTATAAATAAGGGCTTTTCAAATTGGCTCTCCAGCCTGCTTAGGCGTACCAACACTGGTAATGCTATCTCTACCCCCAAAGGCATGGGTGAGTCTGCTACTTTTAGTAGAGTGGGTGGTAATCCACAGTGTGAAGTAACAAAGCTAATATCCACAGTATCACCAGCAGCAGATGAAGTGCTAGTGAGAGGAGAGGTTATGGGTGATTGTACATTCGATATTTTCCAACAGAAGTACAGGGAAGCTGGTTGGCTGGTCCTCCTTACAATAGAAAATGTGATCAAGAAAGGAATAATCTCAGAATGTCAGTAACACGTCTCAAATGCCTGATAACAGACTTGAAAACTTCTGCATGTGCTACAAGAGGAGAGTCTTTTCTCCTCTAGTAGTGAGGTGACATCGCTGAAAACCAAGTCCCAAGTCTCCTTATGAGTAGCTGAATTACAGCATCAGCTGAATTGCAGGTTTAGAATAATGTCTGATATTAAAGTAAGGCCATTAATTGGAAAGAATTGGGACCCTGAAACATGGGATGGAAACATATGGGCTTATTATCCAGAAAAGGTAGATATTGAGCCCCTAGAGAAGATTGAGCCACCCCAGTCATCCACCCTTCCCACCTGAGGCTATGAATCCACTATTGGTAAAACAGCCCACACCTGGGCAGATTAATCTAACTGCTCAAGCTGAAATGCCAGGTAAAGCTGCATCTACAGCATTTCCTGGAGGAGATGCCTTACAACTATTGCTGAGAGCATACAGGAACCCCCCACCCCCCATTATTTCCTCTAGACCTGTAGCTAGAATTAGGTCTCAGAAAGTTCCTAAAGCTGAGGTTCAGATGATGACTCAGGAAGAAGTGCACTGTACTCATAAAGATCTACTTGAGTTTTGTGAGATGTAAAAGCAGAAGCCTGGGGAATATCCCTGGGAATGGCTGCTAAGGGTGTGGAATACTGGTGCAAGGAATGTAACATTAGAGCAGTCTGAGTTCCTTGATATGAGGTCCCTAAGCACAGATTCTTCCTTCAGTGTCCCAGCAAGAGAGGTTCAGAGAGGATCTAATTACTTGTTTGGTTGGTTCACTGAAGCATGGATGACAAGATGGCCTAGATTAGTTGATCTTCAGATATCTGACCTATCTTGAGACACAGTAGAAGAAGGCTTTGAAAAGATTAGACAAATTGGTATGTTGGAATGAATCGATCAGGACAGTCCCATAGACCCCAACCACAACTATGAGGAACAGGTTTGTGAAGTGGGGTCCAGCATCTCTGAAGACTCTTGTGATTGTTATTGCATGTACACCAGGATTGACAGTGGGAACTGCCCTAAGTGAATGCCCACATTTGCCTACAATGGGGCTGATTGGATCACGTGGTGGTGGTGATAGAGGGCAGGTGTCAGCACCAAATCAACAGAGGCAGGGTGGATGTGGTTATCATAACAGACCACAAGGTTTCTGCAGTAATCAAACTCATCTGTCTCCATATATGTTGCCAGGAGAGGTCAGTCCCTGGAGAAGGACATCATGTTTGGTAAAGTTGAGGGGCTGTGAAAAAGAGGAGGCCCTTCAAGGAGATGGATCGACACAATGGGTATCACAATGAGTTCATGTCCAGAACTCTTTGGGGCAGGGTACAGGACTGTGTTGTTGTGTTGTGCACTCTGGGTCGGAACCGCCTCCGTGGCAGTTCCTGATAACAATCACAGAGTGCTGAAGAGGCCCCGCTCTCAAGCCAGCCACGCCTACCTCAGTCACTTTCACATGCCAACATAATGAGGGATGTATATGCTGTTTCTCCTGGTTGATATCCTCACAGAGTTGTCAAGAAGATCAAATGAGCCAATATGTGTGAAAACATTTGCAATGTGGCAGGCACACAGTGACACACATGCTGCTCGAAGTTATGCTTCTCGTCGATTATTACTCTTGCTGTGAAAAATCTGAATGGGTTGTTCTCAATCACAAACAGAGATGCTACGGGGGAAACTATTTCAGGGTGAACGTTTAATTGTGTGTTCTCAGTTCCGAAAGAAATGACT
Organism: Nesogale talazaci; assembly: GCA_004026705.1. Classification (NCBI taxonomy): domain Eukaryota; kingdom Metazoa; phylum Chordata; class Mammalia; order Afrosoricida; family Tenrecidae; genus Nesogale; species Nesogale talazaci. The sequence continues at coordinate 31,359 of PVJH01014163.1, forward strand.
GCCTTAGCATAGCAGGAAATAAACGGAAATCTGATGTCAAAGTAGCCAAGTCAGAATCACCACACAATCATAAGGGTGGAAAAGTGGAGAGGAATGATGGGGGAAATATCTTCTGTTTATAGGAAAGGTCGATGTATCCCAGAGAAGTTAAGTGGCTTACCTTAACTATAAGTTATTATCCACACTATAATAAATTGACCAGATTTTGCGGGACACCATTGACCTGGAGGGGGTGATTAAACATTTGGTCACTATGGAGCAACAAAAATGTTTATAGAATGCAAAAATGGTATTGAATATATATACTTAATTTTAAAACACCGTGGGATGCGGGACAAATTGTTAAAAAGCAGGATGTCTGGGTCACTTTACACTATATGTATGATTTGTGGGTGATGTAAATGGTTATGGGCTGGATTACTAATCGAAAGGTTAGCAGTTCAAGCCCATCAAGAAGCGCCTGGGAAGTAAGTCATCTGGCACTACTCAGAAAGGTCACTTCTTTTTCTCTTTGTGCCCATTATTTCAGAATTTTAATCTAATAAGTAGGGGAGATTGTGTATTTCAGTGGGTTTTCAAATTTTGAATGGTAACTAGGGAAATGTTAAAGACCAAAAGCTAGTAAGAAGACATACTACCTCAGAGAATAATAGAACGCTGCCGCCGATCTATTTGCAATCATCAGTTTCTAATGAAATGGAAGCATATCAGATCAGAGAAATTTATTTTTCACTGGAAAATTTAAACTGGCATTACATTTATATGGTGCCCAATTTAAACACTCCCACTCTCTGCTCTCTGTGAGTTTAGTGTCAGGAACGAAAGCTGGCATTAAAGTCAGAGCAGATGTTCAATCACTTCCTCCTCTCGCACTTGGCCCGAGCTGTCGGTGTAATCACTAGTCTTCTCTTAGCACTCAGCTTTTGGATCACTGCCTTAAAAAATAATAACATTCAGAGTAAGACTCTGGCTCAGAAATCCTGCTTCAAATGTATTTAGTTGAATGAAAAGGCTGCGAGGAGCAGACAGGTTGGGTAGGCACATGGCTAACGTAATTTCTCCTCTTTGAGTGGGATTGAGGATACCCACTCCAGAAGGACCCGAGGAAGTCTGCCCCCTGGGCAGACATCTTGTGCATATGTTTTGTTCTAGGAGCCTGATCTTGTTTTCGTTTCCTTCCTTGGGCGCATCGTACCTATTTCTCCAACGGGATGGCTCTGCACTGTGTCTCTGCTCTTGGTACTGTCTCGCCCAGGTGGCTGTCATCAGGCAGTAAATGCTGACATGGCCTCCCCATCGGTGAAACACGGTCACGATCTGTAGCGGCTGTTCAACTTGATGGAGCGATGTTTTCATTCTCTCTGGCCGACTCTGCAGTCTTTTTTTTTCTTTCTTTTTTTTTTTTTTTTACAGTTTTCACTTTGATTATTCTGTTGCCATTCAGCTCAGTCATTTCTGTGTATTATGCTTCAAAGGAGGAAGCAACATCCGTTAAGGCACAAAATTCCACAGCAAAGAATGTGGGATGTATTCTGCAGGAGCTGAAAGAAGGCACGTCTTCCTTTCCAAAATGAAGTCTTGTCACTTGAACCTGAGAAGGTGGTTCAAATCATTTCAAAATCAATGAAATGAACATTTTCTCAAAAATGCCTGAGTTTTGAAAGAGAGATGATATTAGGATTAAAAAAAACAACAACCATTCTTCCCCAGCAGGAACTGCTTGCTCTCAGTGAGAAGCCCCAAAGCTCTCTGGGCTACTCCTGTAGCAGGAATTCTGGGTCTGAAATGAGATCAGATTTTTAAGTTGCTGCTAAGTGAACATCATTTAGCATTTTCATTCCTCTGAAAGAGCTCATCAAGTAATTGCCTGCTAATAGCAGGCAGGCAGGATGACAAGCAGAATGAGGTATGATGAAGCTAATGAAAGTTTAAAGTCATCTCTTTCTTCTGTAGGCCTGGGAAAGGTCTATCAGAGCAATGACATTTCTCACAGAAAATGACCCACCTCCCGAGATGATTAAAACAGAGCATGCAGAAAGCAAGACAAATCTTTTGGTTCCCCAGAGCAGAGTCTTTTCTCAGATTCATAGTAATAGCTCCTTTTAATACTGTTTGTGGCTCGGACCTTGACACTTTCAAAAGCAAAGAGCTCAAGATTCAGGTGTCCGTATCCAAGGAGGACTGATCTTGTCTGGGGCTTGGCATGTCACTAAAGATATTCTTTGAGATTTTCACTAAAGCTATGTTTTCAAAGGGAGCCCAGTTGGTATTGTGATTACATGGTGACTGCTAACTGCAAGGTCAGCTGTTCGAAACCAGTTGTTCCACAGGAGAAGGACAAGGCTTCCTGCCCTGGTCAAGAACTATCATTTTGCAGACTCACAGGGAAGTTCAACACCGACTTATAGGGTTGCTCTCAGTTTGCATCAACTCAATGGCAGTTTTTTTTTTAATCTTTTAGGTATTGAACCAGGACCACTTATTTTTGAACCTGTGCCGGGATGCTTTCCTCAGTCTGTACATCTCGCCTTAAACAACACTGAATTGTGTCAAGGAAGGAAAGTTGTTTTCTTAGAAAGAATTCACCCACATATCTATCACCTCCTGAGACAAGGACTGAATTACCTGAAGTTGGAACTGACGCTCTTTGTTTTGTTCTGTTTTGCTTTCTTTATATAAAGAATCCTTGAATGTAAGAGAAAAGGTGTCAAAAAACATTGAGGCAGAGAGTAACTCAATAAAAAGTGCTTCATTGAGTTGGAGAGTGGGGCTCCCTTTGTCTGGAGAGCTTTTGCGAGACTATGTACAACGTGTTTCAGTATTGCTGCGCCAGAGGCTGAGCTAGCCTGTCCATCAACTCATCCGCCTGAGGACTGGGCAAGCTCCCGTGACACTGGACTAAAGCCACAGGCAGAGGAGTGCAGCTCTGCCCTGTGGCAGGGGAACCATCTCACCTGCAGCTCCAGGTGAACCCAGCTCGGTTAATGAATGTAAGGGAGACGGCAGCAGCTTTTCTATAGTTCCTCTCTAGTAACCTTCAGATTCTACCACTGACCCTTCAAAATAGTAGCCAGTCACTCTAAGCAAGACAGACCTAGAGGTTTAGAGGAACAAAAACAGTCCTACTGTTGCAATTGGTCTTTTAACATAAATGATATTCACCTTCTTATGCCTACATCAGAATCACCTGAAGCCCTTGTTTACACACAGATTTATAAATCCCATCCTTGGAAAGCACCTGCATTCTTCTTTCCTCAACAATCCAAATAAAATAAGGAGGCTCCTGGTACTTAGCCCACAGAGTTATCTTGAGGATTAAATGGAAGAGCATGGACCACAGCCTTAAAGATGGCTCATACTTGGTTAAGTCAGAAAACAGGGGAATCAGTTGCTGGAGCAAAATGAACCAGACTTAAACCTGACAACGAGGGGCCATAGTTTACAAGAAATATTGATAGTATGCAGAGTTTGAGCAACTTGTCCTCGGAGAGTGAGCAAGAGCCACTGGAACGTTTTGAGCTGAGGATGACAGTGGTTTTATTTATGTAAGAAGCACGACCTTGTTTTCCAGAATGCTCCTTAGAAGCAATGACGCCAAGGTTCCATCTCACGTAACTTTGGACAAGTTAGCAGGAGAGATGGGTTCCTGGAGAAAGACACCAGGCTGGGTCAAGGAGAGGGGCAGTGCCAAAGAGGAGATCTTCAATGAGACAACCTGACATGGGTCACAACACAAGTAACTTTTGTTCTGCTGTACCATAGCATACCTCTAAGTCAGCGCTAGGTCTGTGGTACCCACCCCCACGACCTCCATGTCTTCTGTGTGCAATGTAGCTGAGTCAAATCAGTGGTAGGACTAAGAAGATGAGTGTGGAGGTTTTTATAATTTGGGAAAGGTATTGAGAAGCTGGATTAGTATGAAATTTTGGAAAACTGGTAAGATTCTAGAAAATATTCCCACATAAGATTTGCCAGGATTTGGTTAAGGGGTTGGAATATAGTGTGTTTGGCAAAAGATTTAAGGATGCCTTCATGAATTTTTCCTGAAATATAATACAGATTCATTTATTCAATGGTAGAATAATGAGGGTAGGAAGATTTTGGGAGGGAAGGTCAGGAAATTTGTTTTGGACATATTGAATTTGAGTTGCTTTTAATAGAAACATTGAGAAGGTGATTGGATCTCTCTCTCTCTTGAGTTCAGGAGAGGATCTGGGCTGAAAATACAGACTCAGTTATAGTCCCACAGATGATGTCGATAACGCTGACATGGGATGAAATCACTGGAGAGTAAATGTAGTGTGGGTAAAAGCTACCCCCCCCCAGTGTTATTAACTTTGAGTCAATTTCCTTTGTCTTTGGAATTCACAGGACTGGAGGGGAGGCTTATTGAAAAACTGAATTTGCATGTATATCCATGGGCTATCCTCACTAGTTCCCAAAGTCAATTATAAGAATTAGAAATAGTCAAAAACTGTTATTATATTTTTTGAAGAGAAGTATTAAAATTTGTTGTATGCTGAACAAAGAACTTGTTTGATGTATATTTCATGAGCCCTGGTTGAGAGGGAACATTTCCTATTGGAATATATGAAAGCTTCTAATCAAACATTAATGTCAGCCAGAGTTTCCTTTTGTGGAAGAAAGTAAATGTGATAAAACATAAGAAGGGATTTGAGCCTTAAAAAATAGTTTAATTAATGTTTGAGTCTTAAAAAAAAGTAAGACGGGTATAATGATACCCCGAAGATGCTAATTCATTTTAGACAAGATAGGGGGTAGGGAGAAAGCCTACCAAGTTATGCCAAGACAAATCTTGGCAAAACTTTGACCTTTGTTTCCACATAATACTTTTAATCTTTGTTTCTTTTAGACAACTCTGAGCCCATAATGTTCTCCCTGAGTAAAATAGAGTAGAGGTGAGTACCTGGCTGTTATGTGTGAATGGGGGGTGGGGGGGGGGAACTGTAGTGTTTAAGCTGGGTAGACTCATCACGCTCACCTCTACTCACTGTTGTGGTTAAGTCTTCAGATCTGCCTCTTGACCCGTGTTCCCATCTCATTCAACCCAAGGGTGGCCCCGATCACCTGGTCTTGCTATCCTCTCTAAAAACTGAGCCCTGACCTAACATTATTTATCAGTTGACTGACAGGCAGGCCAGGTTCCTCGGAAATTAAGACTATTCTTGTAGGTCCCTTGAGATAAAGAAGGACTTTATACAATAAAGAGTTCTATCTTGGATCCTATATAAAAAAGAGTTATATCTGGGAAACACACAGGGGCAGTTCTACCCTGTCCTGTCAGGTTACTCTGATGTGGCATCGACTCAGTGGCAGTAAGTTTGAATTTTTGGTTTATATCCTTTGTAAATCTATTTCCTGCTTACCAACCAAGTGTATAGCCATTTTCTGGTTGCTCTGTCCTATCTTCCTGATTGGAGACTGTTACGCTAACTGGTTCCAAAACTTCTATTGTGACTCTTGGAGCATCAAATACTTGGTGGATCCCATCAGCTTCCTCCCAGGGACACTTGTCAGGAAACTGTTCCTCAGACTTCTCCTTTTTTATGGAGCCTCCATCCCGATTTTCCCAATTTTCCTCCTCTTCTCTTCCTGTGAGTGTCTGCTGGTCTTGTGTTTATGAGAGAAATCACCTAATGTCTAAAAGTATCCAAATAAAAGGTATTATTGAGTGTTCATATAGAATTTATGATTTAACTATGTCCTAACTCTACATTGAATGGTATAGTTTATTTAAAGATCTATCTTTTTCTTTGAGTTACTTGGAATTATTTAATCTAATATAGAACTGTGCAAAATGTTGGCACCAGGTTCAAATTTTCACATGTAAATGCTCAGACTGAGTTTAAGGGCAAGAGAAAGATTTCCTTGATTACTTCATGAGTTACTGATTAAGAGCTTCACACATCCGAGGCAATGTCCTAAGTGCTAAGGCTTTTCAAATGATAAGTTCCATTTCCGATGGCATTAACATCAACAGAAACAACAGCTTTTTACTGATATTATGACAGTAATGGGCATGTTGTAAGTTTTTGATCATCTGGGGGGGTACAAATGGATAAGATTTTAACGTGTTATAGTTTAGAATTTTAATTTTAAAAAGTATTAGCGTACCATTTTTGATTATTTTAAAGATTTGCTTTTAGCTAACACCACATTTCAACTTCTAAATGTGAATGAAACCCAATCATGACTCTGTGGCTTGGGAATGACCTCGGTTTACTTTCCCCAATGTCACTTCTATAAACCTTTCCAAAGGCACAGACTTCTTTGCTGTATTGAATTAAAAGTACAGGAATACATATGTCTGCTGTAATAATCAGCATAGGTTTACCTTATCATTTTTTTCTAATCAGAAAGGAATGTTTTTTCCCAAGAACATTTTATTGGGGACTCTTACAGCTCTTATAACAATCCATACGTCAATTGTATGAAGCATATTTTTACATATGTTGCCATCATTAATTTCTAAACATATACTTGGTGTCAGCTCTCCTTTTTACCCTCCCTCCCCACCTCCCACCCTTGTGACTCCTTGATAAATTATAAACTATTGTCATTTTCATATTTCACATCCACTGCTTTCTCCCTTCTCCCGCGGTTTCTTCCTCCCTCCTCTCCTTACCTTCTCCCAGTGTTGCTGTTCCCATTTCTGTTCTGGGGGTTATATGACCTGAATTCTGTGTGTCATGAACTCTTACCTATCCTGGTATACAGGGTCCGGTGTAGCCCACAGTGAAAGATGGGATGGGGGGCATTAATACTGGGGGATGAGGAAGTCCAAGAAACCAGAGGAATAGTCTGTGTTATGTCCATGCCATACTTCCCCTGGATTGACTCGTCCCTGCCTTGCTACCCTTCTGTGAGGGGATAGCCCATTGTCTACAGGTGGGTTGTGGGTTTCTGCTCCAATCCCCTTCGTTCTCAACAATGTGGTTTTTGTTTGTTTGTTTGTGGCAGTGGATTTCAACTTTCCTGATGCCGCAACCCTTTAATACAGCTCTACATACTGTAGTGACCCCTCCCAACAGCAAATTATTTTTGTTGTTACTTCATAACTGTAACTTTGCTACTGTTATGAATCAGGCAACCCCTGTGAAAGAGTCGCTTGACCCCAGAGGTTTGGTGACTCACAGGTTGAGAACTGCTGGTTTTGAGTTTTCTGATGCCCATTACCTGATCCTATGGACACCTCATGATCGCACAAGCTGGTGTGCTTCTTCCGTGTGGACTTGCTGCTTCTCTGCTGGAAGGTCACTTGTTTACCCTCAAGCTTTTAAGACCCGAGAAGCCATATCATTTGAGAGCTGGGCACCATCAGCTTTCTTCACAACATTTGCTTATGCACCTATTTTGTCTTCAGTGATTGTGCCAGGAGGTGAGCATCACAGAATGCCAAGTTGTTAGAAAATAGTGTTCTTGAGTTGAGGCAGGGCTTGAGCAGAGGCTCAATGTCCATCCACTACCTCTGCTTATTGCCATATAAATATATGTACATATGTTAATACCTTTATTTTTTTAATTAATATATTTTCATAAGTGCACTGTTCATAGCTTTGCTCCTAGAGCATTCCTCTTTCCTTTTTATCTACCTCCTTTCCCACCATCACACTCACCCTTTTTCTGTCTTTTAGAAATTCCTCTCAGCTAATTGCTGTGGCTCCAACACGCCCAGGATCTCTATGTCCCCCTAGTTGTTGATTTTAGTTCCCTAGTTATTCCCCAGTGTGCAGTGTTGTTTGCTCACTGCTCCCTTTCCCTGCTTCCTTCTCCTCCCAAGACCCTCTAGAACCTTTGGTCTGTTGCTGTCTCTTTGGGTTTGTTTTCCATGCCTATCTTATATGGGTAGACAAACCAACAATAATGTAGACAATTCAAAAAGAAAACAAACACTAGAATGGAAAAAAGAAAAAAAAATAATAGCTAACAAATAGAACCCTGAAACAGCATAAATAATTCCAGTTTTGTCTGCTGATCTTTATGGCTAGCACCCCCTGGTCCTGGGGGTTTCGGGATGTGCCCCTCCTAGCCTGAAGTCTTTTTTGCGGTCTCTTTGGGGCTTTGTGGCCTGCTTTGCTCCTATTGCTGATCTGTTATGTTCCCTTCTTGGTTCACCCTGCTGTGGGGGGTTCAGACTGGACTCGCTCCCTGCTGTGTGTCCCCAGTAATGTCCTCTGCTGAGGGGCCGCCCTGAGTCCAGCTGTTGTTGGTCCAACAGCCCTCTCCAGGCCTTAGCAGCTCCTTGGAGGGACACCGTCCTTAGGGTTTGGGGAGTTGATATGGGATCTGGAGCCTCACTTTCTCTTTTTCCTTGTTGATGATTTTTAATCACAGTTTTTTTTTTTTACTTCTCTAGTTTACTCATTTAGAACAGATTTTTACTGGTAAATTTCATCTTATGTAACCTTGGTTCTATTAGTGAGGCTGATCAGACTACTTTTAGGAGACTTGAAGCTATTCTACTGATAGCCTGCTCAAATTAAGAATTGAGTAGAACCACATCTGATAATTATGTGACATTATCTTGAGAGAGAACAGAAAATAATTTCTTTCCGCCCACTCCTAAGTTCTCCCCAAGTCTGGGTAGTGTTGTTATGCCAGCAGCTGAGAAAACTCTCTGACAATGCTGTCTTTGAGTGTCAAGGATTTTAACACGCGAGTTATGCTCACATTTGGGTATATTTGCTTGTCCAAAGTCATTTCCTCAACTTGAAAGTGGGGGTGATACTGCCCATTTAGGATGAAATCATTAAGTGTGCCAATCCTCGCTCTTGATGGGAGTTCATAGCCTTGAAGCTGGATTTCAACCTTGAGATATATAGAAGTTGGAATAATAGCTGTCACAAGTATCTTATGAGGACTTATTATATAAGCCATAGATTAGAAATTCCTCCTTGCATGTGGGTTCAAGACATGCTATTATTTTGGTTAACTTTCCTAAGTTTGATAAATAAATTTGTCAATGTCCCTATTCATTAAACAGGTGAAAATTAATATTTACTGGGACAGCATTTACATGGACATAAAAAGGCATGGGAGAGGCGGTCCTTCTTACTCCAACAGTTCTTTTTGCAGGAAAAGTCCATTGGTCTCTCTCTACCATCAATATGCACTCACATCCCTTGCAGACTCAGAAGTTGTTTTCCCAGAGGGTCTGTCCATGGACCACAAGCCTGGCTGGTAAAGAACGTTGTCTCTCAGTACTCATCCTCTGTGAGCCTTGGTGACAGAGTGGTTACACGTTGGGCTGCTAACCCCAAGGGCAGCAGTTTGAAACCGCTAGACATTCCACAGGAGACTTTCCTCCTGAAAAGAATTGGAGTCTCAGAAACCCACCAGGGCAGCTCTACCCTGTCCCATCGTAGGGTCACTCGGAGTCAGCATCCACTCCATGGCAGTGGGTGAGTTTGACTTAGGCTCAGTGGATGTTCACAAAGCATTTTCTGTCAGCAATGTCTCCTGCATGTATGGCATCTCTTTAAGCCTCTGGTTCCTACGCTATCTCAATAAGCCTTTATCTCTGTCCTTCCAAGATTTTTTAATCACAAACAAAACCTGTAAATATTTGCATGGAAACTTTCGCTTTCCAACCTCAGACTCTCTGAGGCAGTGGAGCTGGGAAGCAGAGTACTGAGACTGAGCTATATTTGGAGAATTTATTTTCACACCTTCTTAGGGATCTCTGAGTTTTAATTCTTCTGAGTTGGAGAATTTGATTTCTTTGGATTCTGCAGTTCTCTGTCTAGTGGCTTGGGAAATAATTCTCTCTTCTTGGAGCACCCTAAGGCTGGTGACTTTCTGAATGTAAAGACAAAGAGGACACATATTATCATACATTTCAGCTTTATTAATAAATTAATTAGAACCTTCACTTTTTCTATTTGGCTCCTTTCTCATGATTTTTGTCCCTTTTATACTTGTCACACCTCAACTGTCTTATCTTCTTCCACAATCTCTATTTCCATCCAACGCACCATTATAGTTGTCCTCACCAGTGACAATGATTTATTTTAATACGAATTTCTTCACAAAAAAGATTTTCTGCACATGTATTATAGCTCTGGACCGATCAAGTCAGAATGCAACTGCCCAGAAGGCCACAAGTAGAGGCAGTTTCTGCCTCCGGGGCAGTTAGGATCATCAGGCAGGAACAAATACTGCTTTCTTCTGGCTGACCTTCATTTCTTTGAGACTTACCTCACTTGTCCATTCTTTGCTTCCAAGAGAGTATTAACAGTACTATGACTAAATAATCCACTGATAATGGAAAGGTCAGGAAGATCAATAGTTTATTTTTTTATTTTTTTGGGGGGGTATCACTGCCCTCTGGTGGTCATGGGAGTTACCCAGTGCTGCTCCTGAGAGCCGCTGCTGGATTTGAACCGCCAAGCCCGTGGCCTGCAGTCCCACACTCAACCACTTATGCCACCGGAGCTCAGCCAGATCACCAGTTTCAAAGCACCAGGAACTCTCTGGGAGAAGAAAGCAACTGTCTGCTTCTGTAAAGCAAACCTATGAGTCAGTTCCACTTTGTCCTCTGTGATCCCCATAAGTTGGAATTGATTTAGTGGTGATGTTTTTGTTTGCTTGTTTGCTCTCAACCCCCGCCCCCTGCATCTTTCTCCAGCAGAGCAGACTACGTTTTATTGAAACTCACTGTTTATATGTCCATCTCTCTCACTAAAGTACAGACTCTTCAAGGACAAGAACTGTGCTTTCTCAGGATCTAATCTAGCCTTGAGATCCCCCTCCATTCTTAGGACATGGCCGGTAGTTTATAAGTACCTGTTGGATCAAAGTAAAATGAATGAAGACACACAGGCATGCATGCACAATGAAATAAAAGGCACAGCTTTTTAAAGCCATGGTTGTTGCCAAATTTGAGAAGGGATAAAGTCTAAAATGTGCCCCTCAACTCTAATCTGTCATTTTTATGCCATCACGCCAGTCCAGGGGCCACTGGAACAAAGGTAGTCTTGAGCACCAATTTCAATGGCAGGGGAGCAAAGCCTTTATGCGTAGGCTGAAATAGGGAACACGGACTGCATTTCAGCCATGAAATGGTAACATATGGCAAAAGAACATTTGGCTACCAAAATGACTGATGAGTAAAACTTGAACCAAATGTGTTTCTATGAGTTTTCCATTACCTTTGAGTGAAGCTTCTTGAACATCTAGAGAAAAACTTATTCTGCAGATTTATTCTTTGTTAGATACATAACTACATTAATAGAGTAATAAGGGACAAAGCAGGACAGTCTGATAGAGCAGTGAAAGAAAAAAATGGCCCAGCCATACCCTCCTTACAGGACCATAGGTAGTTGCAGTCCTGAGGCTGCATGACTGTGGCAGTCACTGATCGGTGGCAATTTCAGCACTGGGAGTGTAGGGATGGAGTCTGGCCTGTCAATCTGGGGATAGCCAATGAGGCCTCTGTGTGGGCAGGGTTTTCTCTTGAGAATTCTGGCAAGTCTTATGGTATTTCCCAATTGAAGGTGAGAGACTTGACCCAGTTCCTTGGAGAGGCACTACTGACAAGATGAAATGGCAGCATGCTGGTAGATCCTGATTCCTGAAGACTGGAGGTGTCGGAGGAGAAGCCATGTGGGCTTACCCTGACAGAACCAAATCTCTGGGGCCTGAGAAGCCACATGGAGACTCCTGCCAGTGCTGAGATGCTTGGGAGGCTACAGGGAGACCCCTCCCAGTGCTGAGCTGCTTCTACTGCCAACGGATACTGTTGATGGACCCTGAGGCCTGGAAATGAGGAGACATGGGGAGGCCCTTGCCACCGCTGGGATGCTTCTGCTGCTGCTAGATAAACAAGACTCTGTACCCACTGGCTTGTGATTGTCCTGGTGTCATTGCACGTGTTTCATGAGTCAGAAGGAGACTTTATAAACTTGTATCGGACATATGGGCTAATATCAGACTTATGACCTTGGACTGGACTGGGTTGGGATGCTTTTTCAATGTTCCATTCCTCCTGTATATAGACCTTTCCCTTATATTCATATGCATGTTTATGAATTTGTTTCTCTAGTTTACCCAGACTAACACAATTACCATGAGTAGTTGATAATGCTGTTAAAGTTCAAACAAACATTGTCGTTATAAGTTGTTAAAGAGTCATTGCAAAGAAGTCTGAATTAGAATAAACCATTGATCTGGGGATGATACTATAGTGATGAATTGGATGGAGTCAACTTTGACTTTTGGTATCTTCATGTACAATAGGAAAAAAGACCCCACACATTTTGTGGTCTTGCCTTCACAATTACTGCTATGCTCACATTCATTCTTACAGCCACAGTGTACCTTGAGTGTATCCCAACTTAGGGACTCGTCTGCTCCTGCGATAGGGAGCAAGATCCTATTGTGATCCACAGACTGTTTATTAGCTAACTTGGGGAAGTGGTTTGCCTGGCCTTCCTCATCTGTCTTCGTCAGGATGCTCTCCTAAAAGCCACCTACCACACGTGGCCTTGGTGGCATTTGAAATACCACTGACTGTCATCGCTTCCAGAATCAGAGTAACACCAAACCCCAAAAGTAGGGAAAACTTGACAGATGGGTGGGTCAAAAACAAAAATGTAGCCTTTAAAAACTTTCTCTGACAGTCTGAATAGCAAAAATAGAGCTTTGAAAAGAGCAATCACTGGAGTCCTGTTTGCTTGCTTAAAATAAATAAATGAATAAATAAAAATCATTTACTTTGCCTTGTTTTCTTTGTGTGGTGAATTATTTTTGAGCTCTCTAACAGACTGGCTAAAGGGCTCAGCCTGTGGCAGAAGAGGCACGGGCATGCTTAGCCATCAGATGGAGACATGCCGTATCCAGCAGAGGCAGGTTCTGGCCCTCAAGCTCATGTGACCCAGATAGCAAAGGTCCTTCAGTACGCTGTGTACCTCCTCCTGCACACATAAGTTAAAATGGGCTCATCTTTGCTCTGTACTTGCTCAAATGGATTATGTTATTTTCTTGTTAGAAGATGAGGGACTGGTATCAAAATGTCACACTCAAAAAAGATGGTCTTACGTATTAACAATTCTAAGGTCACTGCTCTATTCAGAACTATATCAGATGATAAAATTTTAAAAATCGCATTTCTTTTTAAGCTGCTGAGTTTTAGTAGCTGTCAAATTTCACACCGCCACCACATATCCCTGTACTGACGGCCTACAGGAAACACAGACACTTAATTATTGACAGACCAAATATTTGTATCATGTGGAAACCAGAACATCCCATATTTTAAGAACTTAGAAAATATTTCCCCCAAAGCCAGATTTTGCACTTCATTGTGGGTTGCATTTAAAAATAGCAGGTTAACTTTGTCAAGCTGCAGTTGGCATTCGTTTGCTTTATTTGAATTCTGAACATAGGTTATTAGCTCTTCTTCCTTTTAAACCTTTCCATTCTTTGCCCTCTTCTTATCCTTTGTTTTTTTGTGTATGATATCAATTAGGAGCTCACAAGTTGGTTATCTGCCATGGAGTACTTTCTTTTGATGTATGAATAATCTCTTCATCAAGTGGTTGTATTTGCCAGAGGCCACCAATCAAGGTGCTGTTTGTTTACACAAGCTTCTGTGGGAAAGTATCTCATTTAAAGGTGTCTTTGAGATTTCGGTTTCCCTTGCTTAATCTGAAATTCTCTGCTAAGGCTGTGCTTCATTAGCTCTCCATTTACTGTGAATAAATTTATTTCTTTGCAAGATGAGCTTTCTCTTGGGAACTATAAACTATCCTATGTAGACATTTGGCGCAATAACATGGATACAGTGGTGTGACAGTAGAAAACACTTTTCCTATAATTTTCTAATAATTTATTGGACGGCTTGCATTTTTAGAATCACCTTAGGGATGTTTGCTTAGTTATTAGGTACCAATTGGAAGCAGCTACATAACACTAGTAGCGATGTGTGAGATATCAAAATAAGACTGGCCTGTGTCCTCAAGAGTGATACAGACTACAACCTTCTGTTCTTTCGTAACGGCCAGTCGATTTCCCAGCAGCATACAGTGAAGAAGGCATGAGACTAATAAAAGAAAGGTGGAGTTCAAGTCTCTGCTGTGCCATTTCTCTCCTACAAAACTGTGGACAAAATATGGAGCCTTTTAAAGATTCAGATTCCAATTCTTTAAGATGAGGATGAATACCCTTACTCGTATTAGCTTTAGAAATAATCACAGATTTTAAAGTGCTGTACAAACTACAGAATGACCATTTATGTAATAGCTGGTTGAACTCTGTTATGGTTCAGCATCTTCAATTTTGACTCGGTGGTTCCCAAAATATTATATGATGATCAGCCATGCAATGTGCTTCTCTGTCAGTTTTTAAAATAAGATCAAAGCTAATGGAGATGACTTTATTAAGCAAATTGTAAAATTGGGATAAGTATTGTCTTTACCAAGATGATGCAGAGAACAAGCTCCAATCATTACTCCAAACATTAGCTCTCAGGGGACCGGATGGACCAGTTAAGTTCAAGGTAGAGAGGTTAGCTCAGAAAGTTAGGACCACTTCTCTTCGGGACTCCAAAGGGTCATCTTCACAGAGTTTCTCAGAGGACATAGGACAATTGGTGTGTATGGTGGGGCTATTTGGGAAGAAGCTTAAGCAAGTTGAAAATGGCATTGGCAAGAAAAAGGCCAAGAAAGTTGTGCTTTCATCAAGTCAATGCACTTGTTCATTCTTCTATGATAGCAAGATCTGACCTACAAGATTCTCATTGGGAAACATTGCCACATCCAATGAACAGTACTAATCTCTGTCCTTCAGATCAGAATTCTTTCTGTTCCTCAAACTAAAACACACAGACAAAATGCAAGATATACCCCAACATTTAAAAGAAACACAATTTGAGTCCCTGGGAGATGCCAAACTGCTATTTCATCAGTTTATAACTGGAAGAGTACAGGATTCTGCAGGGAAGATTGAGAAAGACAGTAATACCGCCTCCAGAAGTGTATAGGTCTAGATGGAGGATGTGTCAAGGAGCATCATTTTCATGTTTTATGAATTTTTGTTTTTGGAACATTTCTAAGATTTCGTAGCAGTACTTTTTGATTTATTATCATATCCACAAGGTGAAAAAATGACTCATTCAATACAGAATATGAAAACAAAACTGAAAAATCAAAAGGAATGAATACTTAATGAACTACTCATCCAAGCATACCATTTTATTACTTGTTTAATTGCATGTGGAAGCTGGACAATGGGAAAAAGAAAACAAAATAAGCTAGTATAACTTTGATGTTGTGCTAGTATCATAGACATATCACTAGTGGACAGCTTTAACAAGAGGAAGTTCATTCTTTCACACTTTATGAGGCCAAAAATCTGAATTCACAATACCCACTTTAGGAGAAGGCTGCCTTTGTCAATTGGCTCACAATGCAGGAGGAAGATCCTTGTTTCTTTTTAGCATCCATAAGCCTGGCATTCCTTGGTGATCTCCTGGTGTGTTGGTATCAGTCTTCCACCAAATACAGAAGTTTCTCAGCACAATTATTGGGCCAAAAATATGTCCCCCACTCATTGCTCTTATTACTCTGTGGTAATAGGTCCCTCCTTCTCTGCTCATTCTCTCTTTTGTGATCTCTTGTAAGATAAATGGTATTATAGGTCACACCCCAGGGAAACTTCTCTTACACCCAATCAGGGATATGGTAAAGTCAAGGGTGTTGCACCCCTTGACTTACTATATCAGGTCACATCTTTAGCAATCATTACAAAACTGCCATATTACATAATTGCATAAGTTCAACCAGATAATCATGACCCACCCAAGTTGTTACATATTTTTGAAGGGAAACCAATTCAATCCATAACAGATGTCCAGAAGAATAGACAAATCATTCTTCCAAGAAGTGCAACCACAATGCTCCTTTAAAGTAAGGATTTTAAGGTCATCTTGTTTACTCTGGACAAGTCACTAAGAAAGATCCACTGTGAGGAAGTGACCTCATACTAAGTCAAATAGAGGGTCAGTCACAATGAGAGACATCCTCAATAAGATGGCTGACACATTAGCCCCTGTGATGGGCTCAAAGATATTAATGGCCATGAAGGTAATACATCACTGGGCAACATTTTCTCCTGTTGCACATAAAGTTGCCTTGAGTCGGAGTTCATATGATCACAGCTAACGACTACAACTTAACCATTATGTTTTCGAATAGAGGTTAGACAACAAGGATCAAATGAAATACTTGTTCATATGTAAACTTATGAAAATGTCAACATTTACAACAAAAATGCTTTATATAAATGAAAGCCTTTTTAGTATATGTCTGATGATATTCAGTGAAACCTTCACAAATAAATGCCTAGAATATCCCTGCGTAACACACATTCTGCACCTGAATCCTAATCTAAGGATGACTGTTGAAATCTACTCCACAGCACTGCTGTAGAAAAGCCTGGTTGTTAGAGCAGTTACTCTCTGAAAGACTTGGCATCCCTGGGAGTCAGACTAGATACCATGATGATTGATTTGATAAGCAAATTTGTTTGCCTGCCCCATTGTCTGGGGAGGTCATCATAAATGAGCTCAGAGTAGATTTATTTGACTTATGTTTTAGTTTTCTGTTGCTTGATTATTGCTGCACAAGACTTCTTTCAAATGTTGGAAAACGAGGGTCTTACATTCAGGACTAAGTGTACCTGACTCACACCTTGGTGTTTTCGTTTGCCTCATATTCATGTGGAAGTTGAACATTGACTAAGGCAGACCAAAGAGGTATCTGTGACTTTGACTTTTGATCTTGGTGAAGAATATGGAAAGTACCACAGAACAAAGAATAAGTCTTGGAAGAAGTACAGACAGGATGCTTCCTAGAGGCAAGCATGGAGAGACTTCGTCTCGTACTTTGGGCAAGTTTTTAGGAGAGGCCAATCCTTGGAGAAGGACATCATGTTTGATAAAGTAGCAAGACAATGCAAACAGGGGAAGGCCTTCATAGGAATGGGTGGCTACAAGGGCTATCTATATGGGCTTGAACAATGATTGTGAGGATGGCTCATGGCTAGTCAGTGTTCCATTCTCTTTTCCATAGCATCTCTATGAGTTGGAACTGAGTCAAAGGCACTTCATGGCATATAATAGGAAATGAGGTGGGAGTCATATCTAATTTGCTCTGGCTCTCAAAGCCGATTACCACAAAGAAGTGGTAAGATGTGTCCAACATCCAACCTTCTTTACCAATTCTGGCACCAACTGTCCCTCCCACAGCACCGTATGAATTCAGACGACTTCTCTAGTTCTTTGCAATGGCCACATAAAACTCACACATGAGCTGCAGATAACAAGGGTTATTATAGACATAAAAACAGGTAACAATTCAGGTCTAAAAACCATGAAGTGTTCAGTTCTGTTGTGCATCGGGCCCCTGTGGGCTGTAGTGGACTCGATTCCACCTGACATCAGTTGCTCAGGATAGAGGGCAGTTTGACTCTGGCCTCTTGGCCTGGTCTCTGTCCTGCTTTGACAGTGTTACAAAGCTCTTTTAGAGCTGTCAATAAATGTCTAAAGGGCATGTTACTCCACCCTAAGCCTCAGTCCAAAGGCTCTGGGTTGAGCTCCATGAGTGAGCAAATCCAGCTATCCAAATAACGTGCCTAGAGGCACCCTGCTCCATAAGGCATTCTGATTCAAGGCACTCAGGTTGACTTGCTCTGTGAGCTGGCAAGTCTGCAGATCTGTCTCCTAATCCAGTTCCTGGGGTTGCTGCTACGGCCGCTGCTCCTTGTCAGCTCCTCTGATGTCACAGCGCTCTGTCTCTTAGATCAAGGAAGCTTGATTTCCAGGGATCTTGGGGTACAATGGACACACTCCACACTGGTCTCTTCCTTTACTGATATTGAGATCCATTCTTCTTGCTTCTGACATGGATGATTTTATACTAAGCAGGATTGGCAATCACAATCCTGTTAATAGTCACAATTGAAGCATAGAATCTTTCCCCTTTTTTCATACCCAGACTCATCAGGAAAATGAGGGCCATGGGTGTCACAAAGGTCATGGCGAGAAGAACCATATTAAATAATCACGACACTGTAGTAACCACCAAACATTTAGCAGAGTAAAACCACACATTTATTAATATCACCACATGCCTGGGTAGAGGTCTTGGTAGAGGTTAATTAAATCCTTCTTCAGGGTCCTGTCTGGAAGAAACAGAGCTGTCAGCTGGTGCTATGTTCTAACCTGGAGGCTTAGTTGGGAAGAATCCATTTTTAAGCCCCTTCAAATTGTTGGCAGGTCTAATTTCTCTTAGGCCTTAGGACCAAGGTCCATCTTTTCTTCCTTGTTGTAGTCAGAGGTTGTTTTCAGTTTCTCAATACCACAAGTTCCTTATTACATTTTACTTCTTTAAAACTAACCACAGAGTCTCTCTCACTGCAGTCTGCTAAGAAGGAGGCATCCTGGGAATGAACTCCCACCACCTGTGTGTTTGCATAACCCAACCAAGGAGCCCTGTTGGTGCTGTCAGGCAAGTGTTGTATTAGTTACCACAGGGCAGTAGTACAAGCCCACCCACTATACTGTGGGAGAAAAATGAGACCGTCTGCTCTCATAAAATCTTACGAAGACTCAGAAACCCTATGGAGGGTTGCTATGAGGCAGTGGATTTTGGGATAGCCAAGAAAGTGGCAGCTCCTCCCCTTTGTTACAGGGTGATAGAAGCAGATCAAGCTTCTGCCCAACTCACTGGAAGGAGCTTGTGGAAGTTCATTCCAGAACCATTCCAGAATAGGGAGCAGTACTTCCTACTAAGTGAATTGTGAGACATATCCTGCCACAAATTTTAAAGTTAGATATTTAAAAAAAGATTTTTAATGTGATCCTATGTCTCTGGTTGTTCTGAATGGAGCCATAGTTTTAAAGTTAGAGTGTTTGCCTGCAAAACATGAGGCAAATAACTGAAATGACTGAAATGACTAGGCTCATAGTGGGGAAAAAAATCCGGCAGTCTACTTCCCCCCAAAAAGACAAGCTTGGAAACCCTAGGATTTCCAGATCTGCTCTGTTCTATTGCACCATGATGCGTTTGGAATCTAATCAACAAGAGGAGACTTTTATTGCTCTGAAATAAAGAACCCATTCACCGATGTCACACACACAAACATTGGGGACATGGTGGGTGAAGAGGCAATGGCCTAAAGACAACTGAGTTAGAGAAAGGTTTGTTCCTATTTTGGCATGTTTCCTACTTATTCTAAGTCATAGATTCCCAAATTGATTTGTCCTACTGCTGTATAAAAAAGATTCACTCGGTGCCTCCTGGAGTTCAGAGCATTTGTACTGTAGTTCACAATCCAGGGTAAAGAGTCAATATCTGATGTAGAAACTCCCTTTTATTGTTCTAGCAACTCCGGTGGGGGGGGGGGGGATGTCACTGCCCATTTTGAGCAATACAGCTCTAAAGGATGTATTTATTGATTAATTTTAGTTTAAGGCTTTTCCTGTGGTCACTGAGCCAGTTCAAAGTGGTAGACTTACAGAGTATAAAAAGTTCAAAAGGGATTTAATAGGAATAAAGTAAAGTTGATGTTACCAAGGGATATTCTTTTCCTATCATCAAGGTCCTTTTAATTGCTCTTTTGTTATTTTTAGTTTCAACTCATTTCTTTAATTTTATATCTTCTCTTGTTCATAACCTCTTTCTACAATACATTAGGTACATAATGTTTTCTCATTTTAATTATCTTACATTTCTTATTCTTTTTGGAAAAATGGTGTTGTCAAGGACTTCATTTTGCCTGCATCCACACTCAATGCTTACGTAAACAGCAGTCCAAAAATCAAAGGACGTACCGTGTTGGGCACATCTGCTGCACAAGACCTCTTTAAAATGTTAAAGAGCAAATATTTCACTTTGAGGACCAGGATGTGCCTGGTTCAAGTCATGGGATTTACCTTGTCTTGTATAGAACATTGTAAGTGGAACAAGGGGCTCTATTGAAGAGATTTTACTTGTAGTGAGGGCTTAGCAAATAGAAAAGGATTTCTGCGGGTAAAGAGAGATTAGGCCATTCTCAGAAAGTGTAGAGAGATTTTTGTTTTGTTTTTGTGAGATTCTTGAAAGGTGAGCCTCATTGAGTGTCAGAAATACACATTTGTGTTGGGCTAGGTTTTCTGGAGAAAGAAGCTAGGGACACTTATCAACCTAAAGAAAGAACTCTAAGTCAAGAAGCAACTGTACATCCAGAAGAACTCTGATCCAGTCCATTTCAAGTCCATAGGTGCGTTGCTACCTCTTCAGACTCAAGTCACAGTAGACTGATGGCGCTGAAAGGGGAAATGAAAATCAAGGAGATGACAGGCTGGTGGGTGTAGAGTCCCATGGTTCCAAGGTCAGGGCACGAACAACTCCCAGGGTCAGGTAGCCCACCAGCGCTATGCCTAAGGCAGGCATAGAGTCCCAGTAAGTGATAAGGCCAGGGACAAAGAGGAACAGTTTCTCATGTCTCTTTTTCTGACACAAAATCTACATCCCCAAGGAGATGTCCTCAGACTCTCAGGTGATTGACAGGTTAGGCTCTGCCCCTACTGCCATGCAGGCACCATTAACGTGACATAAAATCTAACCACTGCAATCTTGAACTGTTGTCAGATGTCTTGAAGATGGATGGCTAGGAAGAATGTGTCTTGGTGACATTCCTATATGTTCTGAATTCCACACTTTTGGAGTTAAGTTATGAGGTAATTCCCCCCAATGGCTGTCTTTATTGACCAAAGCAACTGTATAAATTCCTAACTTCAAGATTAAATTCTTACTCCCCCCAAATAGCTTTGATGATTAGGAGAAAGCAATCATTCTTATCTGTAAGAGTTCTTTAAATGACATCTCTATGAAAAAAATTCTAATTCAGTGTATTTGGGTGTCAGAACAAATAAAACCATAGTTTAACGATTAAAAATTTCTAGTCTTTGTCCTTTCCCCGCTCTTCTACCAATTATGGCAGATGCTTGAGCTAACCTCTTCAGCTGAAAATTGATGAATACAGAGCTAGGCACATGGAGAGTGCAGATGATTTTTGCCATCTGTCTTTAAATAAAGCACTCGGGTGTGTGCCTGCAAGTCACATAAAAAGGAACTGGCTGCCTGGAATCACTAGTGTATGAAAGCCCACATTTTCCAAGCCCTACAGGTCATGGAGTGTTGAAGAACTAATGAGGAAGAAGATTATTTATGTGATGAGAGGTATAATCATGATATTAAAAAAAGTAAAAACAGGTAGAGGAGTAACCAAGTGACAGGAAATAAGTAGGTAATTTCCAAGAACAATGTTTTCCTCCCACTCATAAAACTGGGTGGCATAATTTCATAATTACTAGGAGAATTTCTATAGAATTAATAACTGCTATCGGCTCATTTAAAATTCATACATTAGACTGGGCCCAGATAAATAAGATTAAAGTGTTTGATACTTTTGCTAAAACTCCATATTCTTCTCAAAACAAAAAACAAAAATGGCCACTGCCATGCAGTCACTTTGGACTCATAGGGACACTGTAGGACAAAGCAGATCTTCCCCTATGGAAGTAGAGAGTCACGTTTTTCTCTCAGAGAGCAGCTAGTGGTTTCAAACTACTGATCTTGTAGCTAACTGCCCAACGAACCCGCTATGCCACCAGGGCTCCATAGATACTATATAAATTAAATTATAGTGTATTTATATTATATTTTAGTAACATCACATAAAGGAAATCCTCTATTCTGCAGCAAAATTTGAAGTGAGTAAGATGGTATTTATGATACAACAAAATTAACTTTATGCACTTCAGACTTGCTTGTGGAACCGAGCCAGGTGGGAGCCTGGAGACTCTGACCTTTAGCTACACTTCAGGTCTGGCATGGAGCCAAGATCTGTGTGAAAAAAGCAAAGCAACACCCCTGGCCCCCCAACCCTATGAAATGACCATGGCTGCCTATGTCCATCACTGCCATTGAGAGGATTAGGGAAGAAGCAGGACTGGAAAGAGGAGACACAGAAAGTGGAGTGAGTGATGGCACCCTGAGGGGATCACTGTGGAAGAAATAAAACCAAATGCGTCTTAGTTGTTGGATGTCAGACAGATGCTCTGTCAACCATCATCTCATTCACCATACATGTTTCAAGGTCAACTTTATGCTTGTAGAGTCATCTTTTGAATATATTTCAGAATAAGCTGATGTGATCAGCTTACAGAGACTTTTTGAAATGACATGGGAAAAGCAATAGCATCCCAGAACATCATACCATGAGCAGGATTCAGAATTGCTCACTTGTAGCAAAAATGTTCATCAGAAATTTCTTTTTTCCCCCCAGAAATTTCTTCATGAAGAGAAAATACTGTACTGTGTCATCAAACTTTAGTACTTTTTTTTTCTATCCTCTTCCCCCCTCCCCCCCCTCGCCGCCTTTCTAACTCATCATAGAACAGAACCTAGTTTCAAGTAGGGGTGTATCAGAGGGCCGTCTGTGGCATACTTTGTCTCCTCAGTCACTGCCACAGGACTCTGAGAGCTGCGGGACTATATAGGCTCCGAGTCAAGGCCTGACTTTCTCTCTGACAGGGTGGATAGGAGTGAACACCCATGAGGACGAGCCCTGTACTCTTCTCTGCCACCTGGACAGAGCCCAAGCAGAACAAACTCCCTGGGGTATCTGAGCTGGGGCCTTAGTACCTTTGTAATATGATTTGGATGTAGGCCTTCAATTAAGGAAACTCGTGCCTACCATGTCCATTTAAGAGAGTAGATTCATACTGACTATCGCTCAATCTAAGTGGAATTTTGGAAACTCCCCAATGCTGTTTCAGGTCCTATGGGAACATTGCAGTTAAGCAATTTGAAGGATAGATAAATATCAAAAACAGAAAATGTCTTCTCTACAATCGTATATATATATATTTTTCCCTAGATATATTTGAGATCAAAAGAGTGAATCTTTGTACTACCTATACAGAACTTAATAATCATGTAGTGAACAAAGATAATCTCTTATTTGTAAGATTATACTGGGGATTTTGGAATGAATGGAGAATCTTGCATTGACTCAGAAATTTTATTTGTTTATTTATTTTTATGGTGTGCTGCCTGTAGCTTTAATGATCACATGGGATAGAAAAATAAGCATCATGTAATTTTAGATGGAATAAGTGAATATATAAAAATACATCTATTAATAATGCTTCCTCTGTTGTTGGCAGATGAAAACCACGCATATAAAATAATTAATGTGACACTGATGATTAATCCGGAGTCAACACTGTCACACCTAAGTCAGAAGACCAATTATCTTGGAAGTTAGCTATCTCACAAGTTAAACATCATGGTAAGAAATATCCCTAGGCAACCACAAATACATAGGGAATTAGATATGTGATAGAAAAACCCTTCAGAGTGTCACATTAACCAGTAAGTAAAGTAAACCTAAGTTTGCTTGTATTTATTTACTAATCTGTAGTGAACAAGTCCCTTTTTTTCCTTCCCTTCATTGGAGATTCTGCTTCTGCAATATGGCTGTCATCTGCCTCCCTCCCAAACTCACAACCCCTTCCTACAGAATCAAAACCTTTTTGTCCTTTCACTATCTCTGAGAGAGACGGAGGACACAGTAAGTGAGGTAAGCATTGGGCTTACTTACTAATTTGCGGTGAGCAATTTGCTATCTGGCATGTTTGGAGCCAATGTGAAAATGTTCACCACAGATGATTGTTCACTACAGATTCATATGTCATCAGAGGTAGGCCTGTGCTTACTTTGCTTATTTAGTAATCTGTTCCAGCCCCACACAACAGCGAAAATGAAGTGTAAAATTAAATTAGGAGAGAATGGAAAATTGTGATGAGTTCTTTTATCAACTTAAAATGGACATTTTGGAATAAATTAATGTTCAATACCAAACTAGATTTCAAAATGAGATCGACTGGGCTATTTCAGAATAATGGATGGGGAAAATATCTGAAATTATCAAAGATTAAACAGAACTAGTTTAGGAAACCACATCCATCTTCTCATTGGATATTTTCAAATTTTAAAACAGGGCTTAGACAATTGAGAAAAAATATTTTTCTTATAAAATGACTAAAACTAGTTTTCTGTTTTTCATTAGAGTGTTTCTAATTGATGCTGCAAAGGTGAAGTCTTTTTCATTTATCATAGCTATGTCTGGACTGTGCTTTACCATTTCCAATAGGCAATCATTAGCAGAAAATGATTTTGAGTGAACAAAGATTTTATATTACTCCATTAAGACATTGTGAAGAGAGGGAAAGAAAAAAATCTCAATCAACCATGTGACCCTTGGCAAGTAATTAAATACTCTATTGACTTTTCTAGTTATAAAATAAGAATAATATCACCTAATTGGACAATTATGAAGCAAATAATGTTTTAAAAAGCCATTATATAATATATTAATATTTTATGATTGAGATATTTAGATATCAATAATCTGGAGTTTATTGAAGGCCATGAAAAGTGTTTCTTCTTGATACTTCAAAAATATATAAATGGAGAATCTGGAATTCGGCCTTTTTTCTATAAGATAAACTTCATAATACAAAGTAGTTTACTTGGTTTTATTTTTTGGGGGGCATCACTGCCCTCTGGTGGGAGTAGGAGGTCCAGCCTTGCTCTTAGAGAGCTGCTGCTGGATTTGAACTGCCAACTCAGGGAGCCGTAGTCCCGCCCACAACCACTATGCCACTGGAGCTGAGCCCTTGGTTGTATTTTACAGTATGGAATAAAAATGTTTTTTTGGGGGGGCGAAAATATGTTAAGCAAATTATAAGTCAACTCAGTAGTTTTTGTGTATACAGTTTAGTGTTGGTCTAAAGTCAAGAAAAGTAAGCAACAGGGTTGCATATTGTCATCATACTTATTCAACCTGTTAACCACTTATCTGCCAGTTTGTTGTACTGTGCTGTTTCCGTGCTGTTGGAAACTGTGTCACTGATATTTCAAATAATAGCAGGGTCACTCAAAGTGAGCAGGTTTCAGTAGAGATTGCAGACTAAAAGCAAACTATGAAGTAAGAATAACTGCCCCATTTCTGTGGAAGGTTTATTAACAACCTAAGATATGTAGATGACATACATAGCTTGCTGAAAGTGATGTGGACTTGAAACATTGGCTGATGGAAACCAAGGACTGTAGTCTTGAATGTGAATTGCAACTCAGTGCAAAGAAAGCTAAAATCCTCCCAACCGGGCCAGCAGGTAACACCGCGGTAAGTGGCGAAATGATGAAAACTGTCAATGATTTCATCTTGCTTGGGTCCACAACCAATACTCATGGAAGCATTAGTTAAGAGATCACACAAGGAGTCATATTGAAAAAATCTCCACAAGACCTTTTTTTAAGTGTTGGAAAACAAGGGTATTCTTTTGAGGACCAAGCTGTGCCAGACTGAAGTCATGGTATTTTCAATCACTTAATATTCATGTGAAAGTGGGACTTGAATAAGGAAGACTGAAACAAAACTGATGCATTTGAATGATGGTGCTAGCAAAGAATATTGAAAGTATTATGGACTGCCAACAGAACCACCACAACAAACCTGTCTCACAGGAAGTGCAGTCAGAATGTTCCTTGGAAGAAAGAATGGTGAGGTTTTGTGTCGTGTACCTTGCACGTGTTGTCTTGAGAGACTAGTCCCTGGAGAAAGACATCATGCTTGACAAGACGGGGGCAGTGAAGAAGAGGAAGACTTTCCACAAGATGAATTGACACAGTGGCTGCATTGATGGGCTCCCATCAAAGAACAGTTGTGAGGCTGGCACAGGACGGGACAGTGTTTCACTTTGTTGTGCATGAGCAGAAGCTGACGCCATGGCACCACCTAACAACAGCAGCACTCAACCTGTAGGCTGAGTAAATAACTCAAGAATCTAGATGATGTGAAGAACAAAGCTGCATCAATATTGGAGGGGACTCACGCACAAACAATGCAGCCTTGCTTAGTAAAAGCAAAGAACATTGAAGCACTAACTGGTAGCTATGGTCCTAAACATGGATTAACATCTTGATTTAAAGAGGACAATGATTCTCACCACCAGGCCGATAAACAACAGCTTGCTAAATAGAGAAAAAATTGAGTTATCATGGATTTAATTTTACTTGAAGCCACAATTAATATCCATTGAAACATTACTAAGAAAATCAAGTAACACAGTCATTAGGACTAATCTCGGCTACATAAGCCCTCATAAAATGTTGACGGCCAGGAGGTCATTTTTTTAAAAATTAAACCTTTTTATTGAGGGCTCATACATCACTTTTCACAATTCATAAATAAACATACTGTGCCAGGCACCTTCACATGTCCACTGCTGTTATCGTTCTCCAATCATCCGCCTTTTCCCTCAAGCCCCTAGTATCAGCTTTTCCATTCTTTCCCCTCTTCCCCAGCTCCCTCCTTCCCACCAACCCTCAATACTCTATAAATTATTATTGTTCTGTCATATCTCACAC
>PVJH01014164.1:0-14046 GCA_004026705.1 Nesogale talazaci
CTAAGCTATTATAAATCCTTATTTTCATGTGGTTTTTGCTAAAGATGATGAGTTAATATTCCTCTGGGTTTAAGTATAATTTTTTACTTAATATCTGCAGGGCATCAACCATTTGTTATGTGACTGAGGGAATATATGGTAATAAAAATTGCAACTGAAAAAAATATTGAAGGGTAACCAGCACACAGCTTGCTATCTAAATGGCATTCACAATATTTCTGAAATTCAACTGTTCATTTTCTAGCTTAGATACGTAGTTATATTTGAGCCCATGGTTGTAGTCACTGTGCAGTGTATCTTGGGAAGGGCCTTGTCCTTTATTCGTGGCCCTCCTATTTTACCAAGCATCATGCCACTCTGAGTCAGAACTGACTTCTGGCACCAGGCAACAGCAATGTACATGT
Source organism: Nesogale talazaci (assembly GCA_004026705.1). Lineage (NCBI taxonomy): Eukaryota > Metazoa > Chordata > Mammalia > Afrosoricida > Tenrecidae > Nesogale > Nesogale talazaci. The sequence continues at coordinate 405 of PVJH01014164.1, forward strand.
GTGAAAGTTGAACAAAGGAAAACAATGAATAGAAGCATTTGAATGATTGTGCTGGCAAGGCCTATTGAAAGTCCCGTAGACTGCCAAAAGAACAAACAAATCTCTCTTGAAATATTACCAGAATTCTCCTTAGAGAGAGTGAGAGTTAAACATTGTTTTATGTACCTTCAACACCTTATTTGGAGATACCACTAATGATTTAAGGTTAGATGAGCTGTGGTTTGGCACCAAGTATATGATATATAAAGAACACAAAAAGTGCCCAAAAAGAAAGACCAATATGGATTTCAGAACTGATTATGAAGCTCACTCCTCGATATAGAATAACTAAAGTCTGCCGTGGCATAGTGGTTACATTGGGCTGTGATCTGCAAGATTAGCAGTTTGAAACCGCCAGCTACTCCTAGGGAGAAAGCCAAGGCTTTCTACTCCCTTTAGAAGCTGATTCAAGAAGGGTTCAAGTAAAATGAAAATGTTTTGAGAATGATAATGGCAACAAATGTACAAATGTGCTCGACACAATGGATGTATGTAATAAGAGTCATGCAACTTCCCAATAAAATTATTTTAAAAAGAGATCAACCGTCTCTGAAACTCAAAGGAGCAATTCTACCCCTTTCTACAGAGTATCAGTTGCAATCAGCTCTATGGTAGTACAGATAAAAGAATCAATGCCATCTTAGAAGCATATTCTTTATTATTATTTTTATAATAAGTATAAGTAACAGATAAACAGAGACCTACTTTTGATACAAGACAGACAGACATTTCCTCAGGGAACAACATACAAATAATTCAAAACTTAATTTTCTTCAGGACTATATAAATCTTTTTAAAACTGGAAAAGTGAAAGCAATGGTACATCTCTGGTCATGACATGGCTTTCTGCTCAGGGTCAGCTAGCTACTCAACTTCATGTCACATTCCCCTTGCCCAATGTAGTGATGTGCAGTCTGTCAGACTTCAAAACACAGCTTTGTGTACCAGAGACACAAAATTGTTAAATATGCGCAAGTGGTATTATACATATATGCACATGCCTTTTTAAAATTGCAGTGTTGTGTAGTTTTACACCTTAGGGACTGCAAGTCTGACCTCAAGCATAGTAACCATTTGGAGTGTGGCATATGATTAGGTAGTATTTTGTCTTGTTGTACATAGGGTCACTGCTGTGCATCAGCACCAACTTGAAGATAACTAACAAAATCAATTAATATAATAATATATAATAATATAATATATAATATAATAATATATTTACATAGTGTAAAAATTTATGTAGCTCTTATGATAGAAACTTCAAGTGTCTTAGGCTGTTTCCTAATGAAGCTAAACCATTTTGCTTATATATGTATGTGCATATGTATACATATCCACATTTTCCTTCTACTTCATATTTTTCCTTGCATTGCTTTAAAGATATCTCTCCATCATATTCTTGCTTGTATTGTTTTTGACAAGAATTCTCAAAATGTGATCCTTGTCTATATAACTTATCTTCACTTCTTTCAAGATGTCTCTTTACATTGACTTTGAACAAATAGGCTATGGTGCATTTGGAATAAATCTTTCTCAAATATTCATTGCTGGAGATTCTTTTCCAATTGATGATAAGCATATCAAGCAGAATTAAATTGCCCCATAGGGTTCCCAAGGCAGTAATAATAATAGGGACTGACTGTTAAATATCTCTTCTGTGAAGCAGCTGGTGATTCTGAAGTGCAATATTTGGGGTCAGTAACTGTGGCAGTTATGTGCTTATGTTAATTTCATGATTGAAATGTAGGGGTGGAGTCTAGTCTGTTAATCTGGAGATAGCCATTGAGTAGCCAATGAGGCCTCTATGTAGGCTTGGCTTCTCCTGAGACTTCTGGGAAATCTCGTGATATTTCCCTCGTGAAGATGAGACTAAGAGATGATTAATCACAGACAAGATGGCTGCATCTACGAAGATGAAGGAGCCAGAGGACAAGTCACACAGCTTCGCCCTAATGGAGCCAGATCTCTAAAGCTGGAGAGGCCACGTGGAGACCCCTACCAGCAATGAGTTGCTTCTGCCACCACTGGATGCTGTTGATGGACCCTGAGCCCTGGAAGCGAGGAGCCATGGGGAGACCCCTGCCAGCCTCGAGATTCTGTACCCACTGCCCTGTGACTTCATGAGTTGGAAGGAGACTTTATAGACTGGTATCAGGCATATGGGCTAAGATCGGCTTTCTAAGTGTTCCATTCCTTTTGTATTATAAACTCTTTCTTTATATCCATATGCATGTCTATGAAATTTGTTCCTCTAGTCTACCCAGACTAACACAGTAACAAAGAGTTTAACCAACACCAACATCACCAGGGATCCTTACCTTGGTATAACTAAAACCAAGCAAGCAAAAGAATCACTGCCATGGAATTGATTCCACATGATAATGACCCTATAGGCCATACTAGACCTGCTCCTTAGAATTTCTGAGGCTATAAATATTATGGGAGTAGACAGTCACATTGTTCTTCCATGGAATGGCTACTGGGTTTGAACCCAGGACCTTAAAATTAGCAGCTTGAGGAAGATCTGTACCACTAGATTTCCCTTACCTTAGTCAAGAGTATCACTTTAGGTTTATTGGTCCTCTTTTATTTACCTCTTTTTCCTGTCATGTTAAAATTGTGGGTATCTTGTGTTGATGTGTCTTGAAGTCCACTAGTAATTGCTTTGGCATTTTTCATTGGCCATTAATACTACTAGGCATATTTCTTTATCTTGACTACTACAATGCAATTTGAGTCTTCTTTTATATTATTCTATTCTGCAGTTATCTTTTGTGATTCATGAAATAAAGTACAATTTCTGATCTCACTTTAGATCACATCCCCTGTCGCTTTTTATGCCTACTAATACTTTATTGAGATACAAACATTATGAATTTTACATTTTAATTAGTTAATTTTTAAAACATTTTTATTATAAGTTAGGTGACAGATTATGGGGCAGATCCTTAATTTTATATTCAATAGCTCATACACACTTTGTTTCATTTCATTGATGGCTACGTCCCATCAAGTTAAATCACTTACCCCACGTCCTGTGCTTCCTCTTTCTGTTCCTCCTCCTTCTGTAACCCTTTCGAGCTCTCCTTTTCATCTCAAGAGACGGAGGTACCACCTCCCAGGTGTGTGCGTTCCTCATACAGGCAGAACTGTCTACTGTTTGGTTGAAAAATTGAGCTGCAGGGATCTGTTTCACACCTGAAGTGTAACTAAGGGCCATAGTACTGGGTTCCCACCGCTTTCAGCCTGCTCCGGAAGCCTGGTGTTTTGTAATGATTTTGAGCCTTGCCCCATTGTGGATCACATTCTCCACATCTCACCAGGATCTCCTAATGTGATCCCTTTCAGTTAGAAGCAGGAGCCAGGTGTTTGCTTCTGTTCCTATAAATATGTTTGCACTTTGCACTGTGAAGCATTACTTGGGTAAAAATAGTTTGGAAACCATTGCTCCCCTTTTTATGTCTTACTTTTAATATGTATTAGGTGAAAATGGAGCAATGCCCAGTATGAGGCTAATTATGTCTCACAGCTAAAGAAGCAGATTTCTGTGTACTCTGTCCAATGCCCAGTGGATTGTGTAATTTTCCAGTCTGTTTGGTGGGAACCAGCACTATTTTCAGCTTTGCGTGAGCATCTGGTACTACTTCTATTAACCCATTTCATAAGCCTCATGCAATTTCCTTCTGATTTGCTGCTCTTCAGCCTTATTCCGCTTAATCACCAAAGGAACCCCTCAGCAGATACCCAATCCTCAGCAAATATCTCTGTGAGTATTTTTGCTTCAGTCTACCCTGGAAATGCTTGTTAATGTGATTTCCCCAGACTCAACTTCATCTCCTCAATTCCAGGCTGAGCGTGCGCTCCATCTCCTTCCTCACTCTATCCCATGGCCTGAAAACTCTCTCACTGCAGCGAGTAGGCACAATTGAAGGGTTTACGCCATTTGCATCTGAACTTCCAGGGCTCTTTGTGTTTGGGTTTCTGTTGCATAAGACCTACTGCCTTAAAAACCGTGGTTTTTTTATGTTTGTTTGTTTCCGTTTTTCATAGTCTGGGGTTGAGCATGAGGAATTTGAGGTAAATCGATTATTATTTTCCTCCCCTCCCCAAGGCCCAAGAACTAGTTCTAAGAATAGTCCTAGCTTTGAGCTTCCTAATCTTCCAAACTTAGCTCTCCCCACCTTTTTTTAAATGAAGCAAAGCACTTTGCATAATTTCTTGATTACAACTTAATGTTCAGTTTCTCTGTTATTGGTTTGCAAAACAGGCTTCTCCATTTCTCTGGAGTATTAGAATGAAGAATTAATGAGTGCAGCCATAGGGTTTAGTAAAAAATAAATTATAACATAAAAGACACTGAGTAAATGTCTGTGATAGGAGAAAGAATGACAAACTCAAAGAGATCTGCAGGTAAACAGGTCTAAATTGTGAAATAGCTACAGTGCAACTATTATAAAGTATAGCACAGAGGAAATGTGTTCTAAATATGGGGACTGACTTCCATAATGTGAGCAAGAGCCCTAGAAGTTATGGTGGTGAGTTTTACCATTTACGAGTAGTCTGATTTTGAATGATTTATTTATCATTTCTATGTTTCAGTAATTATCTGTAAAATTAGTATAAATATTACGTTTCTCACATAACTTATGAGAATTATGTAAACTAATATATACAATTGGAATAATAACTATAAGATTAATTGACTCTATATATAGATATTAGCTTTGCTATTTGTAATGGAATATACCTATAAGCAGTCTGATATAAATAATGCTTGAAACTACATGTAACTTCTCTTGCAAATTAGAATGTTGACAGAAATTGAACCATCCCTAAATTCTGTCATTTTTACTTCTTAGTTATATTTCTGATTGATGAATTCCCCTCTATCTTTAGAATATCTATTGTTTCCAGTTCTATTATTGTCTATTACAATAGACATGTCATGTCAGTTTCAATCTTTTTCTAACATTTTCTGCATCTTAAAGGCAAACAATTAACACAAAAGCTGAATCTGGTCATATCCTCTCCTCAGCACATACACATACCTAAAATTTTGAATTACTCCCTAATTATGTAATATAAAAATATGAATATTCAAATGGACCACATATGTCATATTCATTTAGGCTATAGATATCTTTCTAGCCCAAGTCTAGGTCATGTCTCCGTGTTCCAACACTGACTCATTGTCTGTTCTCCACTTCCTCTAATTGTACCTTCTGGCATATTTCACTGGGATTTTTATGGACTCAAATCTCCCTGCACCCATCCAGAGTAAGTAATTCCTATACTACCTTCAAACCTCATATAAACCATCGACTTTCAGGGATACTTATATTTCCTCCCTGGAATAGATAAATTCCCCTATTATTCCCCTTTTCCATCAGTTCAGGGCCGCCAGCTGCTCCAAAAAAAAATCATCAGTCTTCTGCTCCTATAAAGATTTACACCCTCAGAAATCTACAGAAGCAGTTCTGAGTTCAGTTTTGTGTTAATTTTTTTTTATAGAACCATATACTTATTTTCATACAACATACCCAGTGGTAATAATTTAATTTTTCACTTATTTTTCAATATCTGCTTCTCTCAGATATATATTAGCTTATTAAATTCAAAGCACCCAGCACAACATTTCTATAAGGAAAATATTCAGGATGTTTAGAAGACAACAAAGGAGGAGTAGACAAAGGGAACAAGGTGAATGTTGTTGTCTTGAGGGGATAGCTAGCGATCAAATGACATAAAACAAAATGTGGATGAATTACTGAATAGAACACAGATGACCCACACCCAATTCACAATGGAAACCTTTTTTACGTTAATTAAAAATTTTTAAGGCACATGCTAATCAAACCTCAATAGACATTTATTGTAATTTAAATTAGATTGTTAAAGTAATTGCTCCCATTCTCACCTTCAGGGAACCAAGCTCAAATACTGGCTAGTGAACATTTTGAAATACACTGATGCCAGCACAGTAGAGAAATAAAAACTAGGTAAGAGAAAATAATAAAATGAGATTCTACTAAAAACTGCTAAATACCACTGTCCAGCTGAGGGAAAAAATCTGGAACACAAATTGAAAGGGCAAGAGTTACCTTAAGGGTGGCAATGCTATATAAAGAACTTAATGATGGCAGATATCAAATTGTAAATAGATTATAGTAGAAATCCAAAAGGGCAATTGCTGCCTGTGCTGAATATCAAAATGCATTGGGCTGCCAAGCAGTAAGATTATAGTCTCCGTGTATTAAAAATAAAAGCAACACATGGAATCCATTGGCTCCTGTGAGGCATTTGATATGAAATATGCTGGCCATTGTAAATATAAGCTATTCTCGTCCATGGTTTGGGGTGTTAGAAATAAATTTTCAGAGAGACAGGAAACAGGATCTTTTACTTAAAGTGTAATCACAAGCTACTCCCTCCCAAATATCAACCTACATCAGTGTATTGCACTTTGCAGATGCTCCATATTATATTAATTGAAAATTGGTGACAACCCTGAATCTTGTCATTCTAAAGGTGCCATTTTCTAGCAGCATATTCTCACTTCACATCACTGTGTCACATTTTAGTAAGTCTGACAATATTTCCAGCTCTTAAATAATACTCATGAGCATTTTACAGACTGCTGTGTAGTATGAAGTCATCTTTTATGAGTACTGAGGGAGATGTGTAGCTGATTCACTTTGTTACTTTATTTGCTTTATCTAAGTGATCTGTAGTCAAACTTACAGTGGTGCCCAGATATGTCTGTATATATTTCAGTTATGAATTGATAGCATTTTTTTATAAATACTCCTTTAAAAAAACTGCTTTGCACTTCCTTTTCTTGTAGATGGGGCCTTAGCCCCTGCTAGACTCCCATCTCTAACCACCCTTGATACTGGTATGTTTCTGTATGTACATTTAAATGTTCATGCATAGGTAAACACTATTATCCAAAATACCTGTCTATATTATTTTAATGTACATAGCTTCTCAAGTTCCATTTTATTTTAGCTAGAGACAATGATTTGTCCTGAGTTTATAATTACAACTTTATTCTCACTTGTAGATCTTTTACTTAAAGAATATATGATATTGGAGGAAAAATCTAACATTGCATTTGGATGTTAAAAAATATTGTTAAACAACATTGAAACCATATATTATCTGTTTAAATAGAGTGCATCATTGAAATTGAGGTCTAGAATTTTTAATCTGTAATGAAGAAGAAAGTGGCATGTTTACAGAATTATTATAAGTCTATAAAAATAATGGTCATAGCACTACTAGAAATGTTTTAAATACAAGTTCTTCTCTTTAACTTTAAGAAAATCATAAATTAGTATATAAAAAAGGTTGTGTGAATAAGCAGCTTGAAATTCCTCTGGCATTAGCTTTCCTAAAATCTTTATGCAGTTGGAGTGAAAACATTTTTTTCACGTTGTCTGAGATACAGTTTGATTAATTGAAGCAATATTTTGTAGAGAGCATATCATGATATTCTCTAAAATTAATGAGACTGAAATTTTCATTTCATATTCAATATTTACCATTATGCTGGTGGTAAAATTAGATTCATAATACTTCATCACTTGACTTACTATTAAAATGGGAGACCAAATCATGGGAATAGCGTCTTATGTGAATCATTTGGGGCAAGATATTAACATCAATATGCAGAAAAAGGCTGATGTAATTCCATAGACCATTAAATCAACAAGCTCTTATTGAATCAGTCTGCATGATTCTATTCTTGAATGATATAAATGACATAATAAAATGATCCCTAACCTCAAGAATTTTTGTTTCAAAGTAGCAAATATTTATCTATAAAATCTAATTCATTTATTTCATTATCAAACATAGAGGAGTGAAAAGAGAATGTGCAATGGATTAATTTGTGAGGGGGGGAGGGGGATAACTGCACTCTGGTGGTGTGGGAGCTACCCAGCGCTGCTCCTGAGAACCGCAGCTGGATTTGAACCGCCACACGCAGGCCGCAATCCCTTACTCAACCACTTACACCATGGTGCTCAGTCCCCAAAATTCTTTTTTTTTGGAGGGGGGGGGCATCACTACCCTCTGTTGGTTGGAGTCGGAGGCCCAGCGTTTGCTCCTGTGGAACTGCTGCTGAAATTGAACCTCTACCCCAGTGGGCTGCAGTCCCGCGCACAAGCATTATGCCACCAGGGCTCAGCCCAATGGATTTACTTTTAAAAGTAAAACATATATTTTCTGAAATTAACAAAGTCTGGGTTCAGAGCAAAAACCCTATAAAATTGTGGTAATTACTGGACATCTCATGCGAATTCTTTAATATAAAGAATTCACATCATTTCAAATATCAGTGTGGCATATATTTTCTTTTATTTTTTAATTGAGTGACATTCTGATTCACCCAAGTCATTTTTATTAGGAAATTAAGTGTAAAATAAAAAAATTCATATTCGCTGCTATTGAGTTCATTTTGACTTATAGGATAGAGGCTGTGGATGTTTACAGAAGCATAAAGGCTCATCTTTCTCCCCAAAACTATAATTGACAACATATTGTTCACCAACTTGAAGACAATCCTTTTTCATATTCTAGCCCACTGAAGAGAATACAGTGAAGCAACCCAATTACAAATGTGATGAGTGTTCATGATCTATGATAATGAAAACCATGCCAGCACCAGGCATGATATGTACAAAGTGCCAAAGACTGAATGTTTGGGAGCAATGATAAATGTTAGATAACAAAAATCCAGTTTCTAAGCAAAGGGAAAAGACAAACACTAAAAAGGATGCAATGGAAACAGGAAACTTAGTTAAAAGCAAATAATCAAAATAAAGTTTAGTAATGATTCCCTGAGGGTATGGGTGGAGAGGTGGGGGAGGAGTGGAAGAGGGAACTGATAGCACTGATGACTATATAACCCATCTTGATGGAAGCGAACAGTAGAATTTCATGTGAATGAATATATTGGATTATTTAAGATATGCCTCCCATCATGTACAAACTATTATATGGAAAAGAGGTGGATTCCCTGGGGGGTATGATGACAGAAGGAGGGAATATAAGGGTCCTGATATCAAGGAGTTCAAGAAGAAAGAAAATGTTTGGAAACTGAAATTCAATGGAGGCTTAATCTACATGAGGACTCTGAAAAGGGGGATTGAGGTTGTGACAGTTGTCCAAAGTCTCCTGCAAACCTGGTGCTCTAATATGGAAGCCCAAAGGAAGAGGATTTGGGAAGGCATGGGAGGTGCTGTAGAGCAGAAACTTGAGATGGAGAAGAAGTAAAACTTGCCAGAGGGACACAGCAGAAATCAGAGCAGGAGAGCAAATGAGAGGGAAATTTCACAATGCCAGGCTATGGGAAGAGCATCATCAAGATAAGTAGACAGAGATCCACTAGGTCTGGCCCAGAGCAGAATTTCTTTGACTGGCCTAAGAGCTTTACTGCAACACAACCAAAACTTGCCAACACCACCTCTAGGTAGGGTTTAAACCTCTCCAGCCTCAGGGTCAAGTGATTGGGGATCAGCTATGTATTTTTCTTTCACTCTCCTCTCTTGTCCATCCCAAAATCTAAACCAACTCAGTTGTTTTTTCACTCTTCTCTTTTTTTGTCCTCACACAGCACTGTCAGGCTCTAGGCAAATGTGTTTCACTTAAGCCAATTATACCCACCCAGCTAAGGGAGTTCCTGTTCTCTGCAGCGTAACACATGGCTGGGGAAATCCCACCCAACTTCTGCCACAAGAACATCAACGCCTCCCCTCCACAGCACTTTAAACAACTGGTGGGAATCCCACCTGCCTTTTAAGGAGTGTCACATGGCTAGAAAACGTCCGCCAGTCTTTCGCTGAGCTCCAAATAGCTGTGAGAAACCCATTCTGTCCTCTGTGGTCCCACATGGCTGAGCAAACTTCTTCCAGCTTTCTATGGTTCCTCATGCAGCCTAATGCAGTCTCATTCAGCCTACGCTCAACATATGCAGTGCTCTAACTGATTAGGGCACCATACCCAGTGCTCTACCCCAAAGCAAGCTCACCCAGTACCCTCTGCAGCCTTGCAATCACAATAGGCAAACCTGTACACCTTCTAAGGTGCCCAAAGCTTCCATGGGCCACACCACCATGGGTTCTTGTGAGATCGTCCCATGTAGCACCATCTTTGTAGGTCCAACACCATCCAAATGGCATCCCCTGAGAGGAACATCCAACTTGCCTCCAAAATACAGAATATTGGTTTTCTAGGAAAAGAATGAAAACACAGAAGGGTAAAGAGGTAGCCCACTTTGTGATTAGCAGCAGGCAGTTTGAAGAAGCACTTCTATGAGTCCCTCAAAAAGAGAGCCAAGTGCTCTTTGAATCTGGAAAATTGTGCCAAATTTCTCTAAAATACAATGCAGACATCAATCAGCACCTACAACATCAATGAAAATGCAGGAAAAACAAAGGGCAATGTCAGAATAAGTTCAGAACTTAGTAGTGTATATAGAAGAAGCAGGCATTGATTTGCCACATAAAGAAATCTTCAGAATGCTGTTTGGAGTCATACAGCATATAAAAGAAACAATACAGAAAAAATGATGAAATGATAGAGGAGATAAAGGCCAGACACTAAAGGGAAATACAAGATTTATGGTACAAGATAACAAATGCCAGTAGCAAATTCTCAAACTTCATCAACAGACTTGAGGGAGCAGTTAATTGTGCCAGTGACCTAGAGCAGAGGTTGACAAACTCTTGAGACTGAAGAGCCAATCCTGTCCCTCATAAAAACTTTAAAATGCCTCAACAACGTTAAATATATTTTTCTCAACAAATGAAATTACAGTGATCAGAAATAATAATCATCAAATTTTTTCAATGTTACTTCAGAGCCATGTATTCACACTGAGTCACATATGTCTCGGTAGCTGCAGTTTGCCAACCACTGACCTAGGGAATAGGGAGGCAAACTTTTAAAAAATGAGAAAAGCACGAAGATAAGGTTATTAGAAGCTGAAAAACCCTGAGAGTCATTTCTGCTGTCATGAAGAAGAATAACATTAGAATAATTGGACTAACTGATCAAGACACCACAACAAAGAAGTCAACAATAAAAATACCAAGGGATTTCTTCCTCAACTTATTTAAAGCAGGCAACCATTCAAGAGACTGAAAGAACACCAATTAGATTAATCCCAACAAGTCACCAAGGCATATAATAGTAAACGCTCCAACTTTTTTTAAAAATCATTTTATTGGGGACTCATACAACTCTCAGCACAATCCATACATACATCTACCTTATGCAAACCACATCTGTACCTTTGATGCCATCATCATTATCAAAACATTTTCTTTCTATGTAAACCCTTGGTATTGGCTCCTACTTTTTCTACTCCATCTCTGCTCCTTCTCCCTCATGAACCTTTGATAATTAAAAAAATTATCATTATTTTGTCATATTGAACATTGTCCGATGCGTCCCTTCACCCACTTCCCTTTTGTCTGTACCCCAGGGAGGAGATTATATGTAGATCTTTATAATCAGTTTCCCCTTTCTACCTGTGGTAGTCATTTGCTTATGTTAATTTTATGATTGAAATGTAGGGATGAAGTCTAGCCTTTTAATCTGAAGATAGCCATTGTGCAGCCAATGAGGCCTCTATGTGGGCATGGCTTTCTCCTGAAACTTCTGGGAAATCTCACGATATTTCCCTCATGAAGATAAGAAGCTACCTCCCCCAGTTGTTGGGGGTTAGTCTCATAGATGATTAATCATGGACAAAACAAGCTGGGAGCGTTGGAGAAGCTGGAGGAGCCGGTGGAGAGACCACAAAGTTTTGCCCTGATAGAGCCAGACCTCTGAAGCTGGGGCAGCCAGGTAGAGGCCTCTGTCAGCAATGAGTTACTTCTGCTGTTGATGGACCCTGAGCCCTGGAGCAAGGTGCCCTGCCAGCACCGGTATACTGTACCCACTGACCTGTGACTTCGTGAGTCGGAAGAAGACTTTATAGACTGATTTTGGACATATGGGTTAATATTGGACTTATGACTTTGAACTGAACTGGGCTAGGATGCTATCTCCATGTCCCAATTGCTTTTGTATATAAACCCTTTCCTTATATCAATATGCATGTCTTTGAATTTGTTCCTCTAGTCTACCTGGTCTAACACACTACCCCACCTTCCCTCCATCCTCCCAGTGTTACCACTCTCTCCACTGATCCAAAAAGGATCATCTGACCTGTATTCCTCAGGTTCCCTATTCCTATCTGTACATCCTCTGGTCTAACCAGATTTTTAAGGAAGAATTCAGGTCATCATAGTGGGAGGGAGGAAGAATTTAAGAACTAAAGAAAAGTTGCATGTTTCATCTTTGCTACACTGTACCATCACTAGATCATCTCCTCCCCATGACCCATCTATAAGAGGATGTCACTTCCCCTGTAGATGAACCTTGGATCCCCAATTTGTACTTCCCTCATTTACAATGATATAATTTTTAATTCATTGATTCCTGATATCTGATCTCTTCAATGCCTTGTGGTTCCACAGGCTGGTATGCTTTTTTGAGGAAATGGACAAAATCACGAGAGCAGGTAGGGAAATACAAGCAGTCACAAATAAAGTATCTACCTAAGAACTATCCATGGACTATCCATGGACACTATGAACAAGAGCAGAGAGTGCCGTAACATATTCCAAAAATTGAAAGAAAATAATGCAAACTGAAGAATACTGTATCCAATCAAATAATCTTTGAAAATAGATGGAGACATAAGAATATACCCAGAGCTGAGCCCCGGTGGCATAGTGGTTGTGTGCAGGACTGCGGCCCACTGGGATGGAGGTTTGATTCCAGCTCACAGGAGCAAAGGCTGGGCCTCCTACTCCCACTACCTGAGGGTAGTGATGCCAAAAAAAAAAAAAAAAAGAATATACCCAGATGAGGAAAAACTCAAATCAGTAAAAGGAATAAGCCCTATAAAAGAAACTTGATGATCCAGTATGGGCAAAGAAACAGCACTCACAAAGCACAAATAACAGATTGCCACATAGACCAATCCCACTGAGAAGCAAAAAAAAAAGAAAAGAGCCTGTAAGATAGCATTGGCTGGAGGGTGGAAAAAGGCAAATATGAAGTGCATACACACACATACATACACAACATACAGATAAGAAAGGGAGAAGGAGAACACTTAACAAAAAATGTACAAGATGACATCAGAGTACATAGATGGATATAACTCTGAATATGAACGGACTGGACTCAGATATTAAATGGCAGAGGCTAGCAGACTGGCTTAGAAAGCACAGCCCATTGATCTGTTGCCTACAGGAGACACATCTGAAGATTACAGATAAAATAAACTGAGAATTAAAGACTGGAGAGAAATATACCAAGCAAATAAATGCCAATTCAAAATAGGCAGGGATTGTAATTCTATTCTTGCACAAAATTGATCTCAAGCTTCAAGTCATAGCAAGAGACAAGGAGTGTAACTATATAATGCTAAAGGAACAGCAGACCAAGAATCCATGAGTATAATAAATATATATATATGCACACAATAAGAGACCCACCAATCAAATAGTCCAAAAGATGAAAAGAGAAATTATCATTATCA
>PVJH01014164.1:14146-57913 GCA_004026705.1 Nesogale talazaci
AATACATCCACACATGAAAAAGGAAAGAGACATAACTGATATGCTGATGCAAAACTTACATCAATTAGAGCAGAGTCAACAGGACAATCCTACTAAAAACAAAAGAAAAGAAATAACAAAAATTCATGAGAGGAAAAACAAGAAGACTATGGAAAAAAATTATTGCAGCTAAAAGTTGGTTCTTTGAAAGGATGAACAGAATCAACACACTGTTGGCAAACCTAATCAAAGAAAGGTAGGAGCACATTTTAATAACAAGGATGAGGGATAAAACAGAGGGCATTACAATTAACCCTAATGAAATCAACAGAATAGTTGCACAATGCTATGAATGCCAGTAGAATACAAAAGCATATAGTACAGATAATTCACCATGACCAAGTAGGATTCATACCAGGAATTCAGGGATGGTTCAACACACAAAAGACCAATAGTATTTTCACCACATTAACATGAAAACTTATAAGAACCATGTGATAATATTGATAGATACGGAGAAGGCATTTGACAACATCCAAAACCAAATTCCTGTTTAAGACACCCCAGAAGATAAGAACAGAAGGGAAAATTTCTCAATAAAATACAAGATATATATGAAAAACCAACAGCCAACTTAGTAGTCAATGAAGAAAAGATGAAAATGATCCTACTGAAAGAGGACCAGACAAGGATGCCCCTTGCCCCACTCTTGTCCGACATCATAAGGGATGTGCTAGCTATGACGCAAGGCAAAGAGAAGAGAACAAAGGTGAACAAGAAACAAGAGGTGAAACTATCATTCATAGATGACATGACTTTATATTAAAAAGCTCCACAGGGTAGTGGTGGAAGGAATTGATAAATACAGTAGAGTGCAGGATACAAGATCAAAAAACAGAATTCTATAATACTGCTGAACACTTTGGACAAGACCACAGGCGAGGAGATCAAAAGGGCAGTCCTGTTCACCAGAGCAAATCACAGGTTGCAATATCTAGGGATACACCTGACTCAAAAACCAAAAGATTTGTATAAGGAAAACTACGGAACACTATTACAAGAAACCAAAAGTGACCTCAACAAACGGAAGAATATCCCATGCTCATGGATCAGCACACTGAATATAATAAAGATGACAGTTCTGCCCAAGGACACTATATTAGTTTAATGTTATTCAAATAAAAAATACTATCACCTTTCTTCAAAGAATTGAAAAACAATGACAGCCAGCTTCAAATGGAGAGGGAACAAGTTCAGAAGTAGCAGAGAACTCCTCAAGGAAAAGTACAGAGTTTACCAGACTTTAGCACCTTTTATACAACCTTAGTGGCCAAAATAGTGTGGTAGTGGTATAAGGACAGATGAAACCAATGAAAACTAGACCATAAGACACACCTGACCATAAGACACACCCAGTTTCTAGAGCAGGAATACAAGAAAAAAGATTCTGAAGCAAATAGTATCAGTATACCAAAATATTTATTAAAGTAGAGCAAAGTACAGTCCTATTTAACAGCATAAGTTTAACAGTGGTATTAAGAATCATCATCACTTTCCTAAACAAATGAGGAACGGTGTGTGCTGGGCTGATCATCTGACCTAACTGACATTGAGACTCCAGGAGGAGAGAAATCCCCGGAACACACAGCAATCCATAATCTGTAAACAGCAGCAGACAGTAAGCATGCACATCAGATCATAAACAAATGCTCTGGGGTACCACATTTTCTGGCCATAAGAAGTATCCTCGTTTTCCCCCTCACTTTGTGGGGGAAAAGAATGTCTTATGGTTGGAGAAATATGGTAACTGAAAGCCTTTAGCATATAGTCAAGTAATCTTTGATAAGGTCCCCAAAAATATCTAATGGGAAGCAGATGCTCTCTTCAACAAGTGGTGCTAGAAAAAAAATAGATTATCTACTTACAGAAAAATGAAGCTAGACCCTGACCTCACTCCATGTGCGAGAATAAATTTAAGGTGGATCACATACCTTTAGGTAAAACCTGAAACTATTAAGATCCTCAATGAGAGGGTTGCAACAAACCTAAGAACTTTGGTGCAAGGAATACATAGGCTAATTGAAGTAAGGAAGGACATAAACACAGAGGAGGCACAAATCCTATATACTAAAGAAAAAAGACCTGTGTACATTTAAAGAATTCACCAAGAGAGTAACAAGATGGTCCATGGACTGGGAAAACACCTTAAGTACTGACACATCAGACAAAGGCCTTATTACTAAAATCTACAGTACTCAGATAGCTTACAAAAACAAATTGCACACTGAGGAAGTGGGCAAAGGACCTGAACAGAAACTTGAAAGGGCAGAAATAGGAATGGAAAATAAACAAGTGATAAAATATTTCTGATCATTAGTCATAAGAGATGAGCAAATTGAAACAACTAAAAGATACCATCTAACACCCTCAAAAATAGCCCAATACAGAAAATCAGAAAGCAACAAGTGTTAGATGGACTGTGGTGAGATAGGTACTCTCGTTCTCTGCTGGTTGGCCTATGGGTATGTTCAGTCACTATGGAATACTTGGCAACATCTAAAAGAGATGGAAATTGCACTACCATACAACCCAGTATTTCCCCTACTGGACATATACCCAGAAAAGGCAAAAAACAAATCACAGACATCTGTGTTCATCAGGGCACAGTTCACAATTGCAAGGAGTTGAAAACGACCCAAATTTCCATCAACAGACAAATGGATTAAAAACTGTGGTATATACATAGAATGGAATACTATGCATCCACTGAGAATCTGTGATGGACACATGAAGCATATCTCCATATGGGAAGATTTGGAAGAAATTATGTAAAGAGAAGTAAGGCAAGAACAAAAGGACAAATACAACATGTGACTGCTGCAGTAAGCTTAAAAATGCAAAAGGAACATAGTGGAAAAACTACTATTTACATACATTCCAGGGGTAAGGGCCACATACTATAGCAGGGACAAATTCCAATCTAGGGATACACGTGGCAGCAAACTAAAATGAAGGGGAAAGGAAAGAAAAAAAAAGGCATGTTGGGCTGAGCCCAGGTGGCATAGTTGTTGTATGCGGGACTGCGGCCCACAGGATTGGTGGTTCATATCCAGCGTCAGCTCTCCAGGAGCAAGACTGGGCCTCCTAATTCCACCAGGGAGCAGTGATGCCCACACACACACACACACACACAAAGGCATACATAGCGAGGAAATATGACACTAAAGAAAAACCCAGCTTTAGCCCAGTGAGCCAACACATGAATATAACACACTGGCATGTAGCAAGGAACTAATAAAGAGATCTGCTGGGCTGGTCCCAATCCTAACTCTGTGAGCACCACCCACCCCAAAGAATGCCCTTCAGAGGACAGCACTAAAGCTACAGCTCAGGGAGAGGGACATGTCTGACCAGATCACACAGTAGCAAGTAAAGAGGGAGGGAGAGAGATTGGAGCATATCCTGACCTACCAAACCCTGAGGACAATATTCCTGCTCAGAACAGCTGATGCACCGAGAGGGCCATAAGGCCGGCCTCACCGAGACGTGCCTCACTGACACATAACACTAAGGGAGACAACACTGGAGACACAGTGCAGGAATTGTGCCCAATCTGACACCAATAAACTGGGGCAAAACCCTGAGGGAACGCAATAAAGCAGTAAGGGGAGCAAAGCAATGAAGTCCTTGGGAATACCAAACATAGCTTTGGGGCCAGGGTGTGGCACCCCATCCAACTGGATTGGAAAACACTCCTAAGTCAACAAACAGACTTGGAACAATTTGTAACCTGGTTTATTTGGTTTCTGTTGATGGATTTTTGTTGTTGCTGTTGCTATTTTTGTTTTGGTTTCATTGTTGTTGCTATTATTGTTGTTTGGTTTTGCTCTGTCTTGTTTTATGATTGTTATTGTCTTTTCATGTATATCTAGCTAAGATATGTGGGATAAACAATTTGGAAGATACTTGGGACTTGGGAGAGGGGGAGGTGGAGGAATAGAATTGGCTGTCAACAAATCCAGAGACAAGGGAACAATAAGTAGTCTAAAATTGATGGTGACGAGGGCACAGGATACCTGATAGGGCTCGGTCAGGGGGAATATAAGAGGAATTACAGAAATCCAAATGAAGGTGCCAATGATAGTGGGAGAAGAAGAAAGTAAAAATAAAAGGAAACAGAAAAGAACGAGGAGGCAAATTGGCATTTACAGAGGCCTAAAAACAGGTATGTACATATGCAAACACATTTATATATAATGATAGGGAAATATATGTACATATATCAATATGTTAAGCGTTGAGGTAGAAAATGGACATTGGGCCTCTACTCAAGTACACCCTCAATGCAATAACACTTTGTTTTAATAACCTGGCATTCCATGGTGCTCGGTTTCCTGCTACGGTTCCTGAGGACAAAATGGGTTAATGAGCAATTGTGGTGAAGAAAGAGGATGGTGTCCAGCTATCAAAATATATAGCATCTGAGGTCTTAAAGACTTGAAAATAAACAAGCAGCTATCTAGCTGAGAAGCAACAAAGTCCAAATGGAAGACGCACACCAGCTTGTTTGATCATGAGTTGTCGATGGAAGCAGATGTCAAAAATCCAGAACAAAAAAATGATAGTGCCAACGATAGTGGAGAAGAAGAAAGTAAAAATAAAAGTAAATAAGGAAAAGAACTAGGAGGCAAATGGGCATTTACAGAGGCCTAAAAACAGACATGAACATATGCAAACATATATATATAATGATAGGGAAATAGATATATGTACATATATCAATATGTTAAGTGTGAAGGTAGAAAATGGACATTGGACCTCTACTCAGGTATACCCTCAATGATCGGAAGTATGGAGCAGAAACCCAAAGACCATCTTTAGACAACTGGACCTTCTCTTCCAGAAAGGTCACAAAGAAGAATTGAGCCAGTCAGGGTGCAGTAGAGTACTGATGAAACATACAATTTTCCTTTAGTTCTTTATTGCATGCCCCACTATTATGACCCCCCAATTATACCTTATAAATCTGGCTAGATCTGAGCATGAGCACAGGGACCATTAAGAGCTCGTAAAACATGGGATCCAGAACAGATAAGCCCCACAGGACCAATAACTGAAGTAGTGATACCAGGAGGGGAAGTGTAAGGTGAGAAGAGAAAAAGGGAACCGATGACAATGACCTATCTATAACCCCTTTCCAGGGGGACAGACAACAGCAAAGTGGGTTAAGGGAGGCAGCAGTCAATTATAACAATAATTTATAAATTATCATGGATTTAAGAGGGAAGGAGGTTTGGGGAGAGAGGGGGAAAATGAGCAGCCAATACTAAGAGCTCCAGTAGAAAAGAAATTTCTTTGGAAATAATGATGGCAACAAGTGTACAAATGTGCTTGACAAAATGGATGTATGTATCAATTGTGATAAGAGCTGTACCAACCCCCAATAAAATGATTTTTTTAAAAAAGAAAGAAAGAAATTGATTGTGATAGCAATTGTACAATACTGCTTGATGTTATTTAACTGTATAATATTATGATATCTGTAAGAGTTCCCAGTAAAATTGTTAAAAGTAATAATAATAAATAAGAGAACAACAGCAACACAGAAAGGATACAGAGATCAGGGCGCCAGAATGAATAAACAATTTATTTTATTTTTAAATAAGATTTGGTTAAATCTCATTGTATCTGAACTTTCTATCAAACATTATAGGCAGAAAAAAAACCCAGAATAACCCTAGTAGAGTCACACCCTCAACATTTTCTTAAAATTAAAATTAAATCTTTACTCCTCTAAACTATCCAACGGATATGCAATATGGCCTTAGACTTCAGGTTGGATTCCTCCAAACTGGTCCCAGACCTTCTGTCAGTCATCTTGAGTATGTAACATGGTCTCAGAGAAAAAGTTCAAGGGGCAATGTCACCCCCTGAGCTCAGTATTTATATTTATAACATTAATTTTCACGCTTCTAGACAAGAATTACCAAATAGTTCTAGGAATCAAAACCGTTGCTTTCCATGTTCTTTTCAGAAAACAACCCAGTAAACTACATGGACATATACGCCCTCTTGCTAGCCAGAAAAGAAAAACCGAAATAAGGCAGAGGTCAGACAAGCATCCACTCTCCAACTTCATGATCTGCTTCTCTAGAAACCACTCCAAATGTACCACAATGTGTTAGACCAGGCTGACGAGAGAAACGAATTCAGAGACACACCTATATGTTTAAGAAAAAGCTTTATATCAAAGAGTAATTGCATATAAAGAAAATATCCTAGTCCAGTGCAGATCCATAAATCTGATAATATGGTAGTTTATTAGTTTGATACTAGTCCTTAAATCTTTTTTTCAGACTCCAAGCAGTCACATGCAATGATGCAAAATGGAGAAAGATGACAGGTCAGTGCTTGAAAAGTCTTATGGATCCAGTGATGATGGAAGCATCACAGAGCTGGTGCAGGTCTCTGCCACACGCCTCCCTCAGGCTAAGTATGGCTCCAAAGAGCTGGCCAACAGGAAGAGGAAATAGAGAGAATGTGTCCCACCTCCAGAGAAAAAGATAGAGGAAGTTCCCAGAATCCTCATGAGAAGACCATGCCCACAAGGAGGTGGCATCAGGCTGTGACCGGATTGACAGGCTAGACTCCACCCCAACACTTATTTATCAAATTGATATGAAGTTATGTGACTACAAGTCCTCACACAGAAGCTGCACCCCATAATAAGCTGCATCCCAAGCTTATTCTTTGGCAAGCACAGATGTGTCAGCTACTGGTGCTGGCCACAGCAGAAGAGAAATCCTCGCAACAGGCTTTGGTGGGATGTCAGTTTTTTTGGGTGCATCAGTGTGTTACACAGCATCCTTACAGCCTCAGCAAACAACTCAGTGGTTGTGAGGACCAGTCAGATTAAAGACTGGTTGATTTTAAGGACCTGAATATATCAGCCAATTAACAGTCATTAGTGGATGATGAGAGCACAAGAAACTTCGTTTGGTGAAAACAGCCTTGCAAGACGCTGACCTGCTACAAGAGATTATGCTTTCTCACCAAAAAATGATTCAACATATGGTCATCAAATGTACATAAACAACTTCCCCATACAAGTCAAGAGATTACGTAATACTCGACATATGACTACCAAATGTATCAGACTGATAAGAAGTAACCAAGGTAACTGGACGTCACGAGAATCTCCAAACTTTGTTTACCACAGAATATAAAACCTGGACCCCAGAGTTGGTCAAGCCAGAGAGCTGGGATCCAGGAGACATCAACTCCTACTCTCTCTAACTAGGGCCCAGGGTGAGTACACCAATGAACACATTGGCCATAAGGGACTGGAACTTTTGATTTTAAAATGTTTGTCGAATTAACCTTTATGAGTATATGCTATTATACTTGCTTACTGCATTATACCTTATTTCTACTTAACCCCCAAGACTTCAAATTGTTTGATGTGCGATGTTTGCAATGAAGGTTCACAGTGAATAAACTTAGCATTCGAAAATGTCATTGAGCATTCTCTAATATTGCTTGCACTGCTCACAACAGTGTAATAAGAAGACTTCAGTGTAGCCTGAAGTACTGCAGATTACACTTTGGGTGTTTCAAGCTCTCTTAAAAGAGGGAAACACACAGACATTTTATCATATAGCAATAATTTGTGTAGCACTGAACAATAAGTAGTCTTTGTGTGGAAAGTCAGAAATCTGTAAAACATCGACATCTATAAATAGAGAAAAGACAAAGACTTAGATTTGATCTACTTTCAACATTCCGAAAGGGTGCAGCTAGAAAAGACTTGGACCTTTATTTAACTTGAGCGATGAAGGGATAGAGCCAGAGTGAGATAAACACGGTTTGTATAGGCTGCAATGTTCAGAGGAATCTGGAAAATGCTCAAAGATTATTTTGTGGGAGCTCTTTTTGCTTTTTCTTATTTAAGGCATAGAATACTTTTTTTTCAAAAATACAGCAAATTCAGGTAACATTTCTTAAATATATATCACTCAATAGCAAAGCAAAGAGATTTATAAAATTTGAAAAGGTCTGACTATAGAGTGGAATGTAATGCACATATTTTGCCAAATTAATGAGTTTACAAATTGCATCCAGGAAATATTTGCTATTCCTTTGGAAAATGTGATGACTCACTAAGGGTCTCTTGCTTAATTACTTTATATCAAATTGCACTTCAACTAGAAGCATCCATGCTTAAATTTTAATGGATGTGTTCACAACATCAATAAGAAATAAATATTAATTCATAGATATCATAGTTTTTATTTATATGCATAAATATGGTCCTATTATTATTAAAGTAATTTAGGTCAAACATTTGCAAACTGAAGCATAGTAGAATACAGCAGTATCCTGTTTCATATCTTATCCTTCCTGATTATTATTTTCAGCAGTAATTATTTTCAACTTTTCCTATGTTTCTTCTGGAATTTATATGTATATAGAGTAATAATATTCATTGGTATCTAGTTATTTTATTTTTTATCTTTTTTCTAGGTATTTTTAAGTAGAATTTAAGATTTTATCTCTTTATTAGGGAAGACAAAACTTTCTTCTTCTTAATTCCCTCCTTGTTAATACCCCAACATCTCTACCTTTAATATTACCCATTCAGCTTAACTAAAATTTTGTTATTAAATTGTATAAATATTATTCAGAACAATGCCAGAGAGTACATGCTAAATGAATGTTGATTTGATGACTTTTCTTATCCCCAGAGTTAACTTTTTTCTTGTGTTTATGTCATTTTCTAGGTACCTGTCATAAATTCATTAACAATCTTTCTGACTGTGTAACTTTTCTAAAAAGTACTTCTTATTCTATATCCAAATGCTTCAGAGTTTCTATTATTTTTCTCTTTTTTCTTTTGAGAACTGTGTCTTGGCCCTTCCCACTGCCTACTCTTGCTGGTAGAATTGCTTTCTAAGGTACACGGACAGCTATTACCCTGAGTTTCCCTTTTTCATCATCTTGGGAATTCTTTTCACATCTCTCCTATGCTAAAATTCTTGTTTTGTACCCCTTTATACATATTCTTAATTCATTTCTTTATAGAGAGTATATCTCCTTGCTAATTCCAAATTAACAAAAATATGCAAAAATACCTTGTTTATTCTTGGGAAATCTGGAAATATCTCTACATTCACATTTGTACACTCTTTTCATTAGGTATAGAATTGTAGAAATAAGAAAAAAATTTCCTCAGAAATATGAAGCCATTTTTCTCATTCTTCCGGCTTCAATTTTATGAGATTTAATGTCACCTTTCCATTCTCTCTTGTTCACTATGTTATTGAAAAAGTACTATATCTTCTCCTTATGTCAGATATAAAATTTCAAACAAAATGGGCATGGGAAGTGCTTTTCTTAATCATCTTGGAAATAAATCTAGTATCACTTAAAGAGTAGTGACAAATATCCTTGAATTGTGTAAACTTTCTCATAACTAAAATCCTCCCATTGCAATATACATCTTTTATCATCAAGTAATTTTCTTTCATTTTTCCCTGCTCTCAACTTCTGAAACTCTTCTAATTCCCATGATTAACTTTTTGGCTTAACCTTATTATTTCTTTTCATCAATTTTTCAATATTTTCTCTTCTTTGATGTTTTCTGTTGATCTCTCTTCTCCTAAAGCTACTATTGTAATCATTATTAATATATTACTATATATTTTATTTCAAGCTGAATCTTCCTTTTCCATACTCTGATTTATGTGAGAAAATGAAGACCTATATAAAAACGTGTACCTGGCCAACACACCAGACCTAGTGAGAGGCACACCTCCACAGTCCTGCCATAATGGAAAGTGGCAAATGCACATATCCTCCACATGCACCCTCGATCAAATGATAATATAAAGCTGTCTCCTACAGATATCTGGCTCCTCACAAACCCCATTAAAAGCATTTATCTCCTACAGTATCAGTTCTCTTTGTTTCTTTAAAAAAAACAAAACAGGGGAGAGCGTGAACACAGTCCCCCACTACTACAAATTATGGAGTTGAGTTTTGCACATTTGGGGTAATTGCAGGGGTCAGCACATCCGGAGTGCAATGGATGAGCCTCATCCTGGGAAAACCACCTTCATGATCCTGGTATCTTCCCTGCCAGGTAAGTATTGTTTCTTGTTTTTAAGAAGCTATTCACAGTGTTTTACTCTTGCGTAGTGCTCCCCTTGAAGTGTTCCTGTTGAGGGCTCACAATATTAAAGATTAGCAAACACATTGCCCATTTTATTGTGTATGTATTAACAGACTTATAGGTCTCAGTAGTACAAAATGCTGTTGTTGAATAAACTTCACATCTTTCCTCTGGATGATGTAGGAGGGTTCCCTATGAGCCACTTTCTACCTTCTCTTTCTTCCATAATTGTGCCATTGCTCCTCAGGACGTTGTTAGATTGTGAGGCTGATCCCTACAGATGTATGTCATTAAATCAGGAGTTTTTTTAAGGTGATTTTTTTGTTAGTTATCTGATGTAATTAACCTAATATCTTTGGAATTTTGATTTTAACTATTTCTTCCATGTTTCTCTTATTGCTTTTTCTTGTATCTGATTTTAAATTTTTGAGAACTGATATAGATAATTTACTCTATAAATATAGCTCCCAGTGGAAGCTCCAAATCTCTTTATGCATATTCACATAAATTGAGCCTCTATTGAAAACTTCTCAAGCTTAACCAGCAGCATTAAAAGCCTTGCCTTTAGAGAGAGATCAGAAGATAGTATATTTCATCACTCCCCTATAGGTCCAGGGAGAATTATAGTCTTGAGGATTTGCCTGGGTGTGCCCTTACTAGAAATTGGGGTACTAGAATCTCACGATCCTAAGTCATCCAGACCATGTTGGTAGGAGAGCCTTGACCTATCTTTAAAACTGATTTTTCCAGCATAATATGTGTCCCAATCATGCTTCCAATACTGATTCTGTAATATGAGGCAAGCATGATCTTGTTTCTGTGAAAATTTCCTTTTCCCCCTCATGTCCTTTTTAAGTCTCCAACTCTTCCGCAAGCACTAGGATGCAATTACAACCCACGTTAGTGGTTTCCCTCAGCCAGACCATGTGGATTTGTCTTCGTCTTGATTTTTCCTGCTTAAGATTTATTGTGCTCTCTCTGGATTATTGGAGATTTTAGGTATCTTTTATATTTAAAACAATCTTTTTTTTTTTTGCATCACTTCCCTGGTAGTAGTAGGAAGCCCAGCCTTGATCCTGGAGAGCTGTTGCTGGATATGAACCATCAAACCTGTGGGCCGCAGTCCCACACACAACCACTGCACCACCAGAGCTCAGCTAAAACAATCGATTTTATATTAGAGATTTTGGAACCTAAAACCATCTTCCATCTGACATGCCAACCTTGGATTTATTATTATCTGCTATCAACCAGACTGACATAGGGCCACAGACTGGGTACCCAATTGGGCTTGCCATAGATCACTTCCGGACTTGGACTTAGCCACTAAAATAGATGTATGAAGCATTTCATGATATAAGTTTTTTTTCTCTCTCTCCTTTCTTTTTTTGCAGCACTGATTTTCCTTCTCTAGAGAATACAGCCTAACACACCTGGTATCTTTGCATAGCCATTAATATTTAAAACAGAAGCATGCAAATTGATTAGAAGCTCTTTTTGATAAAAACTTGAAGTTTGGTGGATTTGTAATAGGATAATTGGGCTGGGTTCTAATTATGTTATTGATTCTCTTGAATCAGAATGTCATTTCACATAGTTCTTTTTCTTCTGGCTGTCTTTTCAAAAAATATTTTCTTATATCTTGTGTGCAGCATTGTTGGAGAGCAAAATACAGCAGGTAAAAACTTCAGAACTTTACATCATTTTTGCCCTCTTTTGGATCCAACATACTTTACTCTCATTTTAAATTACGTCTATTTTCCTGAATCCAGAAGTTATCCAGATTAAACCACTCCAAAGGAATATTTAGTCTACCATGGTATATGACTACTGGTTAACATCTTGGTAGTAGAGTCATGTTTCATGAGTCAGTTCCTTATTCTCTATGTAATTGAAAATTAGCCAGCATGCTTAGGAGCGTTAGTGACCTTCTTGGAAGGTTGCTATACTACATATATAGGATCTCAGAATAAATCACAACATATCTGTATCTGGCAAAAGATCAATATTTAAAATTATTTAAAAGTTAATAATTTCATTAAAATTAAAATATGTTTTATACACAGGGATCATATGTTCTTTAACTTAAAGAGCTAAAACATTTTAATGCTTCTGGTTAATTTTATGATTCCTTGAAACTTTTAGAAAAATTAAATTGAAAAACTTTTCAGTTTCCAGAAAGCATTGACATTTGAAGCAAATTGCTCAGAGAGGGAATTGTGTACTTATGCTTGCATGAGACATCTGGTCCCAGGAGCATTCAAACATCAACAAGTACCACTTTTGTCACGCTAATGCTACCTTTCACTGAAGTTGAGACATCTGACAAGCGAAGTTTCCATGCTAGAATACACAACTTCCCCAAACATCTTTGACTTTCATGAATCTTAATCCAGCTTGTTAGATTTTAGTGATAATAATAAAAGTAAGTGGGGGTGGGGGCTTCTTTTACTCATAAATAATGAACAATCAAGAATCATATTGAAGTGGATTCATATTGCCACCTGTTCTAATTTTTGTTTAAATATCTTTTTTTATTCTCAAGTGAAACACATTTCAGAATGCTTAACTAGTCATTGAATTTGGATGATATCCTTTAAAAAAAGGAAGCTTTCAGTTTGTTTTTATTTAATGCATATGACAACATTGGGGAAGACATGCAATCTGGTTTCATTGGAAATTAATGCTGGATATTTTTTCCGTTCGCACAATGTAGAAAGTAATAGAACTTTGAATAACATATATAAAATTTTCTCAGTTGTCTTTTACCTAATCCCATTACTAATACCCTAATCCATGTTCTTACCTATTGTTTGGACTAACAAAATGGCTTCATAAACAGTTTTCTCACAAATTTTCATTAATCAATTTTCCAGGCTTAGAGGTTTCTTTTTAAAATGTAAATGTAAGCATGATTCACTTATCCTTGAAGGATCTAACGATTTCTCATTGCAATTAAGTTCAAATCCCACCCCACCCCCCAATCTGCTATAGTTCTTAAATCCCTCTTATCTATTTATTTTTCTTGAATTACTATCATGTTTTTCAAGTGGGAAATGCCTTGGTTATTGACTTTCCAAGAGAAAGAATTCATGCTGCAGCCTGGTTTGTGATCCAAGTGGGGTTTATGAAGGACAGAAGGAGTGGCAGGTTTTACAGTTATGGAACACAGCAACCTCATGGGACTGCACACCCAGATGTGGCAGCCTGAGGCCAGAGAGACTGCGGCATGCCAGAGGGGAAGGCCCAGGAGCAGCTGGAGGGGAAAAAGGAGCCTGGTCGTCCCCAGGTTTTAGCCAATAGGGCCCTTGGCTGCAAGGTGTGGTCGATGGTACTGGCTGAACCTATTGGCCGAATTAAGTCCACCTGTCTAGTTTTGATGAACCCCTGTGTACCAACCACCTGGCTTGGTACCTGGATTGAAACATGCCCCTGAGCTTTTACTGGAGTGGTTCTCAACCAGCAGGCAGCGACCCCTTTGGGGGTTGAACGACCCTTTACAGGGGTTGCCTCAGACCATCAGAAACACGTGCCTATTATGGTCCTAGGAAATGAGACACCACTGCTCTATCACTGCAGATGGGCGCACCCACATGCAGATACGGCCACATATGAGTACCTGGCATGAAGACTGCTCTACATGCTACCATGCTTCAAAACAAAATTTCATTTCTTTGTATTAAGAAATAAGTATTTCACAATATATAACCACATATTGTTTTCTGATTAATCATTAGGCTTTAATTATGCTCAATTTGTAATAAAAGACATCCTGCATATGATTCATAAAAGTAGCAAAATTAGAGTTATGAAGTAGCAACAGAAATAATTTTATGATCGGGTGTCACCACAACATGAGGAACTGTATTTAAGGTTCGTTGTATTAGAAAGGTTGAAAATCACTGCTCTATTGGCTCCTAATTTCCTGCAATGTGGTAGCGGGGGTGGTGGTATGTAAAGCAACAACCCCTTGTTCCTGTGTCTCGCTACCTAACCTTACCACATCTCTTTCTGATAGGACCCTTCCTCCTGTAATACTATCCCTTTTGTTTGCACAAGCTCCTTCCCTCCTTATCATTTTTTACCATTTCTTAAAATCATTGCCTCAAAGAAGTTCTCCTTAACCTCAGATATAGATATGAGGACTAGAACTAGGACAAATATCAAAGCACATTTAAATTTACTGAGTGAAGAAAATAACCGTCTGGAAAATGGACTTTTCAAACTTTGACAACAGAAAAATTTATAGAATATTTTATGGAGGTATTTGGGTGATGAGATAAATTATTTCGGTGTTATCATTAGTGGATGTGTTTATATGTGTATATGTATGTATGTATACATGTGTTTGTAAAGGGAGAGTAGATCCTATAAATTTGAGATTTTACTTTATGATTAATATTGACCGTTCTTTGTTGAAGACATGGCTATTATAGTGCTGTTGTTGAGCTGGCATCCAGCTAATTGTGCTCCCATGTGCTACAGAGTAGAGCCGTTCCATCCTGTGTCTGTAATCTTTATGAATCAGGTGGTAAGTCTTTCTTCCATGAAGCCACACATTGGTTCAAACTATCAGCTCATGTAACAGCCTTTGCAAATTGATTGTACCACGAAACTCCATATTAATGTAGTCATGTACACTATTATAACATTTAAGACAGTATTTTATGCCTGAGAACACACAAACACACAGGCACATGCATACACACAAATATACAAATACATTTATGTAGATTAATGGCTAATTTAATCTAATCCATACATTAACTGATGATACCATATTCTTCATTATAGAATTCAGTTTCTTTAGCTATTTGTTCATCACAGTTGAATAAGTAAACTGAAAAAATGTAACTTCATCATAAAATATACAGCATAATCCTACTTCTTAGTTATTATTTAAAATTGCAGGAAGTGTGAAAAGAAAACATAACATGTATTCATCTCTTCAATTTTTTAAATGTAGATTTTATTGGGAGTTCTAACAGCTCTTACAACTTTCAGCACATCATTTGCATCAAGCATGACTGTACACATGTTGCCATATTCATTTTCAAACATTCTCTACTTGAGTCCTTGGTTTAAGCTCCTCCTTCCCTCTTTCCTCTAGTTCTTTTTATTTATGCATTTTTTAATTCCGCTTCCCATATTTCCCCCCTTACCCACCATGAACTCCTAATAATTTACAAATTTTTATTACCTTTTCATATCGTACACTGTCCAATGTGTCCCTTCACCTATCCCCCCACCCCCCGTTGTCTGCACCATGGAAGAGGAGGTCATGTGTAGATTCCTGAAATCTGTTCCCCCTTTCTGCTCCACAACCCCTCCACCCTCCAAGTATCACCACTCCCCCCACTAGTCCCAAGGGGTAACCTATCTTAAATTCCCCGTGTTTCCAACTCTAGTGAACATCCCCTGGTCTAGCTCAATCTGTCTGGTAAAATTGAGATCATGATAGTGGGTGGGAGGAAGCATTTGAGAACCCAAGGAAAGTTGCACATTTCATTGTTACTACACTGTACCTTGACAGACTCATCTCCTCGCTGCAACACCTCTGTAAGAGGATGTCACTTCACTTTTTGATGGTCTTTGTGTCCTCAATCTGCACTCCCCCTCATTTATAATGATATAATTTTCAGTTCTTTGATGCTTAATACCAGATCCCTTTGACACCTCATGGTCGCACAGGCTAGTGTGCTTCTTCCATGTAGGCTTGCTTCTGAGCTGGATGGCCACACTTTTACTTTCAAGTCTTTAAGACCCCAAACGCTACATCTTTTGATAGCTGGGCACCCTCAGCTTTCTTTACCACATTTGGTTATGCACATATTTTTCATCAGTGATCATATCAGGAAAGTGAGCATATAATGTTATGATTATTAGTTGTTGAAACCTCATAATTGATCCCTTTGACAACTCTTGGTCCCACAAGTTAATGTGCTTCTTCCATGTGGGCTTTGTTGCTTCTGCACTGGATGGTCGCTTGTTTACTTTCAAGCCACTAAGACCCCAGACACGATATCCTTTGATAGCCGGGCACCATCCACTTTCTTCACCACATTTGCTTATGCACACATTTGTTTTTAGTGATCGTGTTGGAGAGGTGTACATCATGGAGTGTCAATTTAATAGAACAAAGTGTTCTTGCACTGGGGAAGTACTTGAGTGGAGGTCCAATGCCCATGTGTTTTCCTAATACTAACCCTTTAAGTATATGCATGTTGATCTATTTCCCCATCGTCATATATAAATATATGTACCTAAACAAATGCCTGTATTTAAACCTTTATAAATGCCCCTTACTCCCCAGTTCTTTTCTCTATTTCCTTATACCTCCTCCCATCCCACGATCGTGTTCAATCTCCACTTGGGTTTCAGTATTTTCTCTGTAATGTTACATTAGTCTTGATCAATCCCTATCAGACCTCTCACACCCACCCTGTCACTGACTTCGAATCACTCATTAATCCCTTATCCCTGGGCCAGTCAACACCACCTCCTTTCCCCCATCTCCGTTTTTCCCATGCCCACCCCAGAACCGTCAGTCACATCATTTTCACCTCCAGACTGTTCATCCAGCCTATTTTATCTAGATAGACCTGCAGAGAAAACAATATGTACCAAAAAAGGCATCTTAAAATGAAGAACTAAATAAAATAGCACAATGATAACATCAACAAAAAAAAAACAATGTTATATATATATATATATATATATATATATAGTAGCACTATAAAAAACCTTTAAATAATTTAAGGTCTGTTTGTTAACCTCCAGGACTATCCCCTGGTTGAGTCAGATGGGGTGCCACACCCTGGCCCCAAAGTTTATCCTTGGCACTCCATCTGGAACTCCATGCTCTGTTGCACACCCTTAGATTTTGCCATGGTGTGGTTGGGCCACACAGGGTATAATCCTGCTCCTGTTTCTCCATTGGCAACCCTAAAAGGCCTCAGGTCAGTGAGGGTATCCATATTTCATATTGGGGGTGGCCATAGTGGGAATATCATCCTAAAAACTTGGTGGGCCAGGATGTACTCCATTCTACCTTCCTCCCCCTTCATTCTTCTCATGGTCTCTACTCAGGCATATCTCACTCCCCAAGCTGCAGCTTCAGTGCTGACCTCCAAGGCAAAATCCCCTTGGGGAGAGGCGGCTGCCCCTGAACTTGGAATTGGGGGTTGGGCTCTCAGACCACTCCTCTGGTTCTCAACTCCATTGCGTCATGCTGCATTAACATCCAGGATCACCGGATTTAAGTTCGGTCCCTCTTTTGCTGTGGAGATATAAAAAATACACTCCCCTTGGGTGAGTTGGTACCCCATTCCCTGTCTACATATCATCATCTGACACCCCCCATCCTGGCACCACACCCTAGTTGATACCATATGTAGGCCTGGATTTGGCTTG
The DNA here is from genome assembly GCA_004026705.1 of Nesogale talazaci. Taxonomy (NCBI): domain Eukaryota; kingdom Metazoa; phylum Chordata; class Mammalia; order Afrosoricida; family Tenrecidae; genus Nesogale; species Nesogale talazaci. The sequence goes on from PVJH01014164.1 coordinate 31,710, forward strand.
GTCATACTACCTGGGCCTTCCCCCAGGATTTCCTCTATACTGTAGTTTTCCACAATGCCCGTTTTGCATTTATTATTATTGTTATTATTATTATTAAGTTTACCTAAGCAGACTCATGTTGTACATACCCTTTTGTGCTTGGCTAAAATCACTTAGTATAATTTCCTCCAGTTCTTCCCATGTGTCCCAGCATGTGGTCTATCTTCAAATAAGTTCCACGTAGGGATGAAAAGAATGTGAATTATTTTTTATTTGGATGAAAAACTATGTAGCTATCTACCAAATCAAATTGTCTAATTGTAGTGTTTTTATCTATAGCCTCCTTCTTGAGTTTCTTTCTCTGAGATCTGTCTTTCTCAGAGAGTGGCATGTTGAACTCACCCACTACAATTGTTGAGGCTGTAATTTCTTTTTTCATAATATGGAGTGTTTGGTTTATGCATTCAGCAGGTCTCTCATTCAAGGAATATATGCTTAAAGTGCTTATTGGATTATTGTCTACCCTTCCCTTGAGCATTATATAGTGTCCCTCCTTACCTCTTTTTATGGTTTGCACTTTGAGGTCAATTTTATCTGAGATTAGGATTGCTATTCCTGCATTTTTTTGTATTGCTGGTATATTTTTTTTAATTTGTCTGGTATATTTTCCTCGAGCCTTTGATTCTCAATATATTTTGTTCTGTGATCTTAGGATGTGTCTCCTCTAGGCAGCAGATTGAGGGGTTGTGCTTTCTAACCAGTCTATTAATCTCTGTCTCTTAAAGCCTTAAATTCAATCCATTCATAGCCAGTGTTATTACATCTATCTTTGCACTCTGTGCTCTTGTGTTGGGTGTTTTTTTTTTCTATCTCAATAGGTTGTATCCATGTCTGTTTGTGATTCATTTTTGCTTTTCTTCCACCCCTGAGCCAGAGTTATTTTGGGAGCTGTTATACCTTTGATGGTTTCTGGGCAGCATTGTTCTGTGTGTCAGTCTCTTGTGTGTGCTTGCTGATTGCTGTTTTTCTGCCCCCCATGGGTCAGTGAGGATCTTTTGTAAGGCTGGATTCCTTTTAATATATTCTTTGAGATTTTCTTTGTCCAGAAAGACTCTCAATTCACCATCAATTTTGATAAATAATTTGCCTGGATAGAGTATTTTGGGTTTTTCATGGTTTTTCTGCAATTTTCAGAATACGCTGCTCCACTCTCTCCTCTTCTTCATTGTTTATATTAATAGGTCTGAGCATATTCTTATCTGTTTGCCTTTTTATGTGATTGCCCGTTTTTCCCTAGCTGCTCTCATAATTTTCTCCTTTTCCTTATAATTGGATAGTTTAACCACTATATGTCTTGGTGTTTTCTTCTTGGGGTTCAGTGTAGCTGTCATTCTTTCGGCCTCCTGGATGCTTGTCTTGTTTTCCTTCATCAAGCTGGGGAAGTTTTCCTACAAGCATTCCATCACTATTTTGGATGTTGGTTTCCTTGATGCACCTTCCTCTGGTAGACCAACAATTCGAATGTTGTTTCTTTTCATAGCATCAGACAGAATTCTGATGCTTTCTTCTTCTCTGATAGACTTGTTAGATTTTTTTCTCCCATTTATTAATTTCTACTTGTGAGGCCTCTAGGTCACTGGTCCTGTTCTCCGCCTCCTCCATTCTCTGGGCGAAATCTGAAAGTTTACTATTAGTTTTTATTAGCTCACTCCTTAGTTCTTAGATTTCCCTTTGGTGCATGGCCTTTATCTCCTTTCTCAGTTCTTCCTTCTTCTCAAAAGCTTTGCTCATGACCTGCATATGTCTTAGTAATATTCTGACGATTTCTTACTGTGGTTGATCAACCTCCGCATTTTCTATGACTCCTGTTAGGTCCAGCTGGTCATCTTGCATTGGATTTAGTTTCTCTTTTCTTGACACTGTGGAAGCATCTAGCTGTTTTCTGTTTGATTTATTCAAATTGGTTGGCATGTTCCTTGGTGTTTCGGAGCCCTGGACTCTTTCTTTGGGAGGGTGGTTTTATATTATAGCTTCCCTCAGGTCACTTCAGCAACTGTTTGCAGCTGGGCACATTGCAGGTGTGATGGAAAGTGTTGACCGAGTGCAGGGGAATAGGTTTAGTAGGGGGTGGATTGGAGATGGGTGATCTGTTCCTGGCCAGGGACACATCCCACAGATAGGTGGGAAAAATCTTCTGACTGGGCAAGAAGCTTCTGGCTACCTAATGATGTCTGGACGTGAGCCTCCTGTGTGGGGGCAGGGCTGGCTGGCAGTTCCAATGGGGACACAAATCTCTGGTGGTGGGGAGCGGGAGGTGCGGATGTCTGTGGAGTGTCTGCATGGGACCCTGGGCACCCTGAGGTGGGGAAGGCTGACTGGCGATTTGCCCAGGTGCTGATGCAATGTGGACCTCTCGGTCAGTGGTTGCTGTGGGGGCACCATGAACTCCACTGCTAAAGAAATGGCAGCATCTGTGGGGAATGCTGGTGTGTGATTCTCCCCTGCTTCTGACTCAGAGGAGCACTCTGAACTTTCTTGAGAGTCAACAAACCAATTCGAGAACCTATTTTCCCCAAGTCACCCTCACTCATCAATCTCTGGGACCTCTGATGTGAGCTATATATCTGGCTGTCATCTTCCCCAACCGTCCATCTCTTCAATTTTTATAGAAATCGTGTCCCAACTGGTGGTCAAATTATTTTAGTCTTAATGAATATTTCTTCCCATCTTTTTTCTTTTCTTTCCTTTTATTTATAATCTTTGTTTTTTTTTTTAATGAACATTATAGTCATTGAGAGGTTGATATGGAGGTGCAGAACAGAGACAGAGTTTAGTTAAGAACATGAAGTAACGGAAGGGTTTATTAAGGGAAGAACTCCTGGGACAGGAAGGGAGAGGAGAAAAATGGATGGAAGCATTTTGAGCTCCCAGGAGGTTTCCACAACCCAACGCATTAAGTTAAGGAAGTCGCAGCTTGTTGGTGAGATTGTGGAATAGAGAGAGAGCTTCAGCCCAGGAAGTGTTGACAAGAAAAAGGGAGGTTTTTTATTACTGGAGCTGCAGAGTCTTGACTTAGGATGTGGATAGTGGGAAGTCATCTTGTTGGTTGCAAACTTGCTCCCTGGAATGTTGGGAAAGGGGCTGCTGTGTTAGGGTTCTCTAGAGAAAAAAAAACAGGACACTAATAATTTAGATAAATGATAGGTAGATAGCCAACATAAGAAATAAAGTTAGCTAATCTATAAAGCAGTACAGATGGCTCAGTGCAACTCACTTGTATGAGCCTGTTAATACACTGGCAGGCCTTTGAATCTTGAAGGCCGCTGGGTATCCTCTGTAGAGCAATTCAGGCTATCCTGCCAGAAGCAGCAAACAGCAAAGCATATCACCAACAGTCAGCCAGATGAGAGGGTCTAACAGGCCCCAGTTTAAGAAATGAATATTCCAGTAGCGTGGTGAATCAGGACGTGAATAAACCTCAACTTATGGTGACACAGTCCATGGATTAGGTGTTGCACAGGTAGTGTAACTTACAAATTGAAGCACAGGACAAACAAGGCAGCCGGTTGGTCCAAAGATCCAAGAGCAAGAGAAAGAAAAGTGAGGATTGCCAAGCCATTTATATCTCCGTCCTTCAATTAATCTCACATGTGTTCATTGGCCATGTTGTCACAACAAATCTACCTATCACAGCTACACAAACCCAACCTGGAGAGATAAATTGCTTCCTGGGATTCTAGAGAAAGAGGTTGCATAGTTCAGCAGGTCATCCATCTTTCTGAGGGTCTGGGAATGAGGGCTGTCTGGTTCGGTACCGGTCCAAACAGTCAGTAAAGAAATACTAGTGTTGTCAGATCAACAGCTTTGTACTACAGGGACATAAATTGCAAGGTCAATGGTTCAAATCTAGCAGCCCCTCCAAGTGAGAAAGATGCAATGGTCTGTTCCATAAAGATTTACCGTTTTTCAGAAAGCTTCACATGGAATGTCTATGGGGTGGAATTGACTCTATAACAGTGAATTAGACTTGGGTTCTTAGTCATTTATTTTAATAGTGTAAAATTGATGTAATTAGTTGATAATTGGAGAAGGGAATTTAGAATGTAATAGTTTTTGAGTTTCCATTTTAACTGAGAACAATAAGAAATAACTTCTTGAATTATTCCTAGAGAAATATACTTGTTACTTATTAAATATTGATTGCATAGTATTCTTAATAAATTTTTATGGTGCATATGAAGTAATAAATGGAATTTCAACTTGTTAATGTCAAATTACTAATTATTGAATTAATATTTTATGGTGTTATAAATTTCATTCATTCTCCCAAGTGTGCAACTGAATCTCTTCACAGCCCAGGTTTAATTAAAGAATTCCAGACTTGCTTACAGGGCTTTAGCTATTTTCAATTTTATAAAATCCTAATGCTCCAATGAATACTTGCTTCAGGAAACAAGGACAATATAGAATCTGCAGCCTAAGAGATACATACAGACTTGCAGACCATCATTAGTTGCTTAAGCAAAGGAGTCGATGATCTCAGTAGTAGTTCTGTCCCTGGAATGAGCATATAAAACTCAACTTCAGAGTTCTTTTGAGAATAATATATTAAAACTAAACACCAACCTTGAAAGACTATCACTATTGACATAATAGAGGTAGCGGATGGGAAAGTAAACCACAGACTTAACTAGAGCTAAATTTGGTGTAAGTCATAGCAAAAGTTTTACTTCATTAACTTTGTGTCTGACAAAAACTTAACTTTTGAGAAACTGTTTTCCATTTATGACTCCTGGGTGGTATGAAGATTTGCACTTGACTTCTTATCTAAAGATTGATGGCTTCAATCAGTTAATGGTTCAAGATGTTCCCTTTTAATGGTCAGTTCCCACAGATTCCAATGAAGAAAACCCTAGGGAGCAATTACACCCTGTAACATTTGGCTACTTTTAGTCAGTATCAACTTCATGCAAGTGTTTTTCTTTTCTTTTTCTTTGTTGTCTTATTTCAGTTTGAATGATATAGGCTGGCCTTGCATAGTGATGAACATATATATACATATATATATGAAATTGCAGCAAAATTAAGCTGATACAGCCAGTACTTTTTATAGGTGCTCCTAGGAGAGCTTTTTCCCTGGTGAGTGTAGGTGGCATTGCTGGACCAACAAAATGATAGTCAAAAAAGAGATAACAAGCTGGGGTTGCCCAATGCCATTTCAAATACCCAAGGGAAAACGTCTCTTCCATTAATCTGTGTTCAATGACGCACACCACCATGCCCAAGCACTTCATCCTCGTTCAAAACCACCATCACTGCGAGAAATCTAACTAAGTTGTGAGCTGGATTTTTGAATCAGCTTCAATTTTTTACTTGTTATTTGATGAGACTGTGATCATTCTTATTACTGCACAGTCCTACTATTTGTGGACTGAACATATCAGAATCCCCATTGTATCACCAGGGTGATGACAATTTTGCTTCAATCTCTGTTTCTTATCTAATTTTAAAGATATCCCCAATACCCAACTCACAGCCATGAAGTCAATGCTAGCTCAGAGAGCCCCCTGTGTGCTTTGGAGACTGTGATTCTTTGGGGGAGTCGAAAACTCAGTCTTTCTTATGAGGAGCTGCTGGTGGCTTTGATACGTGGACTATAGAGGCTGCGGCCCACTCTGAGAATAGCATCCCACCACGGCTCCCCTTTAAAGACAAATGGAAAAGTTAACGAAACGGTGATCAAGCAGCACACATGGAGAAACTCTGCAAAGGTCAAAGCAAGGCCACACAGAGAAACAGCTTAAAGTTTCAGACTGCAAGATGCTCAGCATACAAATAAGTCATCACAAACTTATTAAAGTATGAGAGCAGCAACTTCTGCTGATAGACGCCCCTTTGACTTTGTACCTCAGCAACAGCTGATGGTGCACAGCTACCGAACTTTCCAGACTGATTTTTCTAGGTCCTGGAGCTTGCTAGGGCAGCTGCCTGTTGGACTGCAGGGACAGAGTTCCATGCGATCACACAGCACCAGATAGAAGCACAGGTAGGCTTGGCTCTCTGCCCAAGGCAAAGGAGCTTCCTTTTATACCCTCAACGTCCTATATCCCCAATAGCATGGATAGCACAGCCTACTGAGATGGCTGAGGATACTCCTACAGGGCAACCTTGAGAGGACATAGATTATGAATAAATGAACTTTCCACACACACTGGGGAGCTCCAGTCACACTAGGTAAATCTAATGTCCCATTCCTGAGATATAGCTCTGTATGCCCCAGTCTTAAGATATCCCCAAAGCAGGCCATTAGTAGGCTTTTTCTTTGTTTCTTTTCTTTTTAAAATTCTTTAGTTAGCAGACAATGCCCACCCATCCTTTATTAGCAGGGTGTTAGCAAATCAATACAACAAGAAACTCAACAACAGTTTTACAAAACACAAGCAAGCAGGGAGTTGGGGCATGAGACCAAGACTGAAAGCTTAGGTCCCAGAAGCCATTCCCAGATAACACACTGTCCCATTTGTCCCAATTCCCAATTGTCCCATGACAACAGTCTCTCATCAGCACTCCAAAATGCTCCAACAAGCAACCTGCCACCCAAGTCGCTATTGCTTCCTTCTTCCCTCCTAAACCATTTAGGAGGTGGAAGTTATAGACACCCCCACCTCATTCCCCCACCCGAACTTGGTCACCTCCAAGCTTGGAAAAAGTGAACGCTGTCCCTTCTGACCTCATCCACCAGAAGTCTATTCCTTTAAGATAATTAAACTAAATGATAAGAATACAGTATTGTCAGTCATACCAGACACCAAAATATTCCTCCTACTCTTAATCTCAATCCTACCCTGACATCCTAAAAAACGACAAGATAGTAAAAGAACATACTACCAGGAAATAGACACCACTGGTCAAAAACTCTCTGCTCTCCACAGTCCTGACTTCCCCTCAGACCAAGGTCTAGAATCTAGCTGGTACTTTGTGAGTATTGTTGTTGCTTTGTTCTATCATTCCTATACTCTCCCCCTCTTTTATTTATTTTAATATATTATATCATTTCACAGTTCAAACATAACACACAGAATTGTTCAAATGCCACCCAAATCAGTTTCCGAACATTTCCTTGGCATCGTCTTCCTTTTCCCCCATCTCCCCCACTGTACTCCTCTCACTGAAACTCTTATTACACTTGCTGTCTCTATAGGCTCATCAATCCTGCATTTATATAGTGAAAAACAGAAAACATATAATGCAAATTTAACAAGATGGCTTCCAATCATGTGACTCCTGAGATGCACCCTAACATGGACAAGCAAAAAATAACACAACATACAGACAACAGGGAAGTAAGTGAAGACACTCATTGGACAGTGCATGATAAGAAGTAATGACAATTGGTAAATTATTAAGGGTTCATGGGGGAGCGGGTGGGGGAAGGGAGGGGGAATATGGGAACTAGTATTGGGGACCTAAGTGGAGGGAGGATGTTTTGAGAGTGATGATGACAAGTGTGTAAATGTGGTCTGCATATAACTGATGTATGTACTGATCATGATGGGAGCTGTATGAGCTCCCAGTGAAATGATTTTTTTAAAAAACCACAACAATATAAATGAAAAAATTTGGAAAGTAGTTAAGGTTCAGCATTCATCATAAAACACTTTCCACTATTTAAAACAAGGTTTTGCACTATTCTCATAATTCATCCTTAATCAGAACTTTTCCATCTATTGGTATGTGTAAGGACAGAAAATAGCAATGTTTCCGTTTTTGTTTTCAATGTGCCTTTCAATACATAAGGTAGCATCCATATCAGCATCAAAGGTCTTGGGAAAAGCTCAGAATCTAAGCAAATATACATTCCTGCTCTTCGGCTTTTGACTCTAGTACTGTCTGTATCCATTTTTCCTTTCAAGACTGGATCCCTCGTCCTTTCCTTCTTCCATTTGAATACCTACAATTTTATTGTGCAGCCCATTATTTACCAATGCTTTTCTCTTTTCTGCAAACCAATACTTCTCTTTTTTCCTCATATTCTTAAAACTAAAAGCTGACACTACTCCTAAATATTATTTTTTCTCCCAAATATTCATTTGTCATAATGCAAAACAAGACTTTTAAGTTATTTTTGTCTATTTTAATTTGTTTTAACCTACCACTAACATTACCTGATCCAGCTCATTTTTGCTTTCTTTTTGTATTCTTTCTTCTCTGACACGTCTTCCATTTTTTGATCCCCCTCCAACACTTAATCTAACACTCCCCCAATACTTGACCTAATGTGTCTACCTCATATTACTGCATCACCTGACAGAGTGAACTGAACTCTGACCTCACTGCCACATTTAATGGATTCACCATGTTGTCAAAAAACAAATAACAGAAGATAATGGTAGACACACATACACACAAATACACAGAAACAGACATTTACACACAAACACCAACTAGACCTAAATTAAATGCCTGGAATTCAATACAGTATAGAACTAGCAGATAAAGAACTTAAAAGAATGCTTGCAGTTATACAAGAGATTAAAGAAGAATTTGAGGGAATTTATGAAGGATTTTGCCTATTTTTGTTTTGTTGGTCAATGCTTGTGTTTCTGTTTGTTTATTTTAATATGACCATCTGAGTAAACCAGAGTCATTCAAAACCCATGAAAAAGTAGATGGACTCTGGTTTTCCACTGAATTCTAGCCCCAATTCAAAAACAGATAGTTTTTATAACATGGCCTGTATAGTATAACATTGGTACTAATCTTCCTGAAAATATCACCAAAAAGTGTGTTGAAGAAAGCTTGGCTATCAATAGGAATGGTGTTTGTGGTTTTAAGGGCATATATCCAAACATGGAGTCATCTAAGTGAGACATCCCCTAAACCCACATTGACGAAGCACGCCTGTATGTTTAATTCACAGATGGCAATAGCAAACCTGAAATATGATGAAGGGAAAATTATCAGAGTTCAAATTGTGAACACCCAATTTTTAAAAGGCTATGAAGGACAGTGGGAGCCCCCAATCCACTTGCAGAATATCCAGTCAGATTCTGCCTCTGGCAGATCCCCTCTAACCACAGGTGAGGGTCTTGAACAGCTTCACCATCACACATTATTGTACACTTGATTATGGACTGAAACATGATATAATACATGATCTAAAACCATGCTGTGATACTTGGTCAGTAGACCTCCCTCTTAACCCACCCTGAATTTGCTCTAGGCTCAAATATTTCTAGCCTGTTCCATGTCAGAAATTTTTCTCTGAGTTTTGATATATTGTTGATGATATTTTCTTTATTCTTTATTTCTTTTATCTTTATCTTTATATTACAGGGGGTTCCAAAAAAGAAAACAAAAGCTGGAAAGAAAAAAAAATCTCTGCATTTTCATTGTACATTTTCCCACTAGGTGAGCATTAGGCAGCTCGCTCTGTGCTAGTATACCTCATGGCAAAGAGCAACGAGAGAAGAGTGAAGAGCTGAGGAAGTTATCTGGACGATCTTAGAGCTTAGTTCAGCAAATGTTAATGGAAGATTTGGGAATGAGAAGGGTCCCTGCCAATTTGTGCCTCGGGTTTGGACTGACCAGGAAAAAGAGCAGCAAGTAGAAACATGCCATGCTCCAATAGCAGGCTCCTATGCGACCCAGATATTCCCCTTAGGTCATGAATGGTGAGGAACTAACCTGAAAATACAAAGATTGTTCTCAGCAAAGATTAGTAAAATCCTTTAATTTTACAACTCTTCCTTTAATCAATAAATAATTTATGAAGATTTTACATTGTTTTATAACAGCATTCATCCTTCGATTCAATAAAATTTAAAATGATTCTATGGAGACCTATAAAGTATTATTAGAATGGCAAATAATAGCATTTAGTGGAAATCAAGCATTACATGTTAGCTGCAGCTTTAAAAATGTGGCTTGAAAATCTCTTGAAAGAAGTAAATTCATAAGAGTACATGTGAGAGGAGAAAACAGATAGTTGACATCATTTATCTTGGCTTATCTAGCTGTATAAATTTATTTCCCAGCATTCCTCAGGCATTTCTCATGGGGCTAGATGCCAATCAGTTGGCTGCAATTCGTAGCCAATCTATTCACAGCACATGGCACAGCCTGCACCATCTCACAATTGTTCCTTAACCAGAGCCCATTGTGGGAGCCTCTGTGTTAATCCGACTTCTCAAAGGCATTCCTATTTTCCACCATTACCCCACCCCCACTCCATTTTACAAAACAGGTGTCCTTCTCCAGGGACTGATCTCACCTGACATTATGTTCAAAGTATGTAAAACAAGTCTTGCCCTCCCTTGCCTCTAAGGAACACTGTGGCCTACCCTCTTCCAACATAGAGTGTTCCGTCCATGGCACTTACAATCTTCTTCTCCAGCAGCACAATTCAAATACATTGATGCCTCTTTGGCCTTCTTATTAAATGTCCCACTTTCAGATGCAGATCATGTGCACATTAGTGTGCAAAATAACGCTCTTCAGCATCACCCATGAAGTATATAAAATGTATTGCAAATTCTTGAGGTAGTTAAACTTTTCAGTCCTTTGCCTTTTCCTCAAATGTTTTACAAAGTAGTGTTTTAAAAAATCACGATGACATAAAAAAAAAACAGTGTAATGAGTTGCTTAGGCTATTTGCTTGATGGAGTATTTTCCTAAAACGACACTTTACATCATATAATTGGATCTAGCTACAATGATTCCAGAATTAATCAGCTGAGGAAACCAATCAAAGTTCTGCTTACTCATATGGGTCAAAAGCAAAATGCGAGCTGGTATCAATAAAGTCACTGGAGGATTTCCCCTTCAAATTCTATATATTATTTTGACTATACATGATATTTCCACTTAGATTTTCTAAAATATTAATAAACCTCAATGTCTTAGGTGGCGTCGAAGGGATTTTTTTTTTCATTGTAGAAATCAGACAGAAATCAATTTATTTTTCTTTTTTTGTTTGTTTTTTTTGGGTGTCATCACTGCTCTCCGGTGGTGGGCATAGGAGGCCCAGCCCCACTGCTGGAATTGAACCTCCGTCCCAGTGGGCCGCAATCCCGCGCACAACCACTACGCCACCGGCGTCAATTTATTTTTCAAATAAATCAATTTCTTTCCATCTTTCCTTAACTTTCTCTTCTGCTATATTAATGAGAAATTCTGGACATAAAACTGAGGTTTCTGACGCATGTTAAGCATCATTGCAATCTTCAGAAAAAGGAAATGAAAAGGACTGTATGCTTTCTTTAAATTTAATGGTAACTAAACACTATTATCAATAAGTTTAAACATATCTTGCTGGTGGTAGTATTAGAATTTATGTTTGTGTGATTGTTCACACAAGTGCGTATGAATTGTAATGAAAGCAAAGTGGGCATAGCGATTACCCATTAGGTGGCGAACTGCAAGGTCAACAGTTTGAAACCTCCAGTGCTCTCCTGGAGAAACACAAGGCTTTCCTCACCAGGAAGTGTTACACTCTGGAGAGACACTGTGAGTTGGGATTGACTCATGGCATGAGATTTTGAGTCAGGGAAAATGTAAATTATTCTATATTCATTCGAACGCATTATAGATCTGTGTTATGGGTATATGAGATATGAAGACCCAGTAGAATTCTGAGAATAAAAGGCAGCACCCTAAAATGATGGCATTATCTTTGCTTGCTTTCTTCACCCTTTTATCTACTGCTCCCAAGCAGATCTTAAATTCTATTTTAAAAGCTTAATTCCAGAATATATCACACCATTCTTTCATTTAGTTATCTAATGTGCTCACATTTTTTGTTTTTGTTTTTTTTTGTTTCAGCAGTAATATACATTACATTCACCCCATGTTTCTCTATTTTTTATTTTAACAATTTTATTGGTACTTTATCTATGTATCATGCAATTCATCATACCAAAATGAGTTGAATACTGCAAATGTTCGAGAATAAACTGACCTGAATTATCAGCCAAGGAACCTAATTTTGCCACAAAAACTGAATTATAAAGTGCTAAAAAACTTGTCTTATACATGAGTATATATGGTAATCATTACACAATCATTTTTAGAACATTTTCTTCCTCCTACTAGTCATTGTTATCCATGTAATATTTAATTGTGTCAAAAGCATACACAGGAACACTTTCTCTAAGCCAACAAGGTCAACATATATAATTCAGTACCCTTGATTATACTCTTGCTGTTATCCAATCATTATTGACACCCTTTTCCAAGTTATTCCACTATTATTAAAATAAATTTTATGTACTTTAAACAAAGACTCTTCTTTATTCATGCTAAACATTAGTCCAACTTGGTTTCTTTTCTTTCTTTTTTTAGTAGTCTCTTGATAGAATATTCACATATCATACACTTCCATAATCAAGTTGCTTTTGGAAAGAGTTGTGTATCCAAATCAGTTCTAGGACTACCTTGTTCCTCCCGCGTTCTTCTACTCCATCTGTGCTTCATAAGCTGGGGAACCTTACAGATATACAAGGAACACCAAAAAACTTGGAATGTTATAATTGTTTCAAAGTTATGCCTTTAGATTTGTTTTTTTACAAAACAATCTTATCACTTTAAAATTACTCTTCATGACACTGAATACATCTGTCAAATCTGAAATTCTGTTTTTGGAACGTTTTTTAGACTCCGGTTTGGGTGGCTGACAGCACCTCCCTCGTTGTTTGCATCAATTCTTGTATATCATCAAATCACCAACCTCTTCTGTCCCTCTTCATTCGCAGACACAAAAAGAAGATGCATGGAGTAAGGGCAGGTGGGGGCAGTGCATGGGCAGCAGGACTGGACAGTGATGCTCTCTGTTGTGCCAGAGGGTGCAGTGAATCTTATCTGACTTGATGGCACCTAACAAAACAATAATGTTTGTCCGCTTGCTTCACACAGCAAGTCTACTTTATATTAATTCATATTGTTATTAGTACATTTTTTGCCAATACATATTCTGCTATATATGCAAACCACAATTTAATTATCTATTCCCTTTTTTCATCTTTGAACTATGCCAAAAGTACTATATATTTTTTGTATATGATGATTCTATCTATGATCCTATGTTCTCATCTTTCTTGAGTATATGTCTTGGAGTTGAATGACTGGATATATTTAGCTTTTTCTATGCAACTCCCAAATGGTTTTCCAAAATGTTTGTACCATTTAAAATTTTCATGACCATTGTGTGAAAGTTCCAGTTATCCAATATGCTACTGAAAAGATTTTTTTGTATCCTGCCACCACATCTATTTAATCTGTAAGCTGAAAAATCATTCAAGGGGCTGGACTTTAGAAAAAGAATGCAGCATCAGGGATGAAGGGAGCCCCGCTCCCATCTCGTGACAGGCAGGTGACACAAACTTGCTTCCTAAAAGTCAAGCGGACTTGAAGCTGTCACTGACAAAGATGAAAGAACACAGGCTGGGATTCGGATGGCAGATGTTCAAGCTAGATTCAAAAGACATTATGGAACAATGGGCCCCATTGTCCATTACCACAATTCAAATGCATGGATTCTTCTTCAATCTTCCTTATTCAATTTCCATGAGCATATGAAACAACTGAAAAAACCAAAGCTTTCATATGACATTCCTAATTAGATACTTTAGACCAGTTTCTATTCAGCTTCTGCTGACCTAGTGTGTTAGTCTGGCTAGAATAGAGAAACAAATTCACAAACATGCAGATGCACGTAAAGGAGAGGTCTATATACTAGAGGAATGGAACATTGAGAAAGGCTCCCAACCCATTCCATTCCAAGGTTATAAGTCCTATATTAATTCATATGTCTGATCCCAGTCTATAAATTCTCCTTCTGACTCACAAAGCATGTGCAATGACACCAGGACAATCACAGACCAGTGGGTGCAGAGTCTTGTGTAACTAGCGGTGGTAGAAACATCTCAGCACTGGCAGGGGTCTCTCTGTGGCTTTTTCCAGCTTCAGAGGTCTGGTTCCATGAGGGTAAGCCTGTGTGACTTCTCCTTCAACTCCTCCTGTTCCTAGAACTAAGGTCTATGCTGCCATCTTGTTTTGTCAGTAGTGCATCTCTGAGGGACTCACTAGATAATCTCTCACTTCCAATTGGGAAATAACATGAGACTTCCCCGAATTCTCAGGAAAAAAACCATGCTCACACCGAGGCCTCAATGATTATCTCCAGATTTACAGGATAGACTCAACCCCTACACTTTCAGTGCTGAAATTGACACACATCAGTGACTGCCACACCTAGACCACATGCTTCAAGTACTGGGACTTTAGACTCTCATTTTTAGGCATACGTGCCAGGAGGACTCAATGTGGAAACTCCATTTGAATTGTGATAATGGAGAAAACTATTAAAAGTATCATGGATTAGTAAAAGGCCAAACCCATCTGTCTTTGAAGAAGTATAGCCAAGTATATAAAAGGTAAGGTGGGCAAGACTCCGCCTTACATATTGTTAGGAGAGAGCAGTTCTTGGTGAAGGCCATCCTGCTTGACTGTTAAAGTGAAGGGGCAGCAAAAAAGAGGACGATCCTTAAGGAGATGAACTGACACAGTGACTGGAACAATGGGCTCACGCCTAGGAGCAATTGTGAGGATGTTGCGGGCCTGTGCAGTGCTGCTTCTGTTGTGGCTAGATACAATTCAATGGCAACCAACAACAGCCACAGGGGTTCCTATGCAGTAGAATTATATTTAGTGTTTAAACAGAAATTACTTTGTTACCTACCATTTTTTTGACTGATGGAAGCCGATGCATGCTGTATGATTCCTTTGATGTGGTTAATGGAAATTGGGAAATGAAGAGACAGAGATAAGGCCAATCTTTTCCAGAAACTGGTTAGTGTCGAGAATGTTGGCGATAAAAGTGCAGAATTATGTGTGTTTGTGTGTGTGTGTGTGTGTGTGATGGAACATCATACATAGACAAACAGAAAGAACATGGGTGATGTAGTGGTTATGAGTTAGAGACCTAATAATGAGGTTAGTATTTCAAAACCACCAGTTGCGCTATGGGGAAAGATGAGGCATTCTAGCTCTATGAAGAATTAGACTCTTGGAAACCCACATAGCCAATTCTACCCTGCCCTATGAGGTCACCAGAAGTCAGAAATGACTATGGCAGTGAGTTTTTAAAGTGTATTGGAATGTTTTTAAATTGAATTTTTATGGTTAAACATATTACTTTATTCTTTTCTAGAAACACACAGCACTGTACACCAATGGAGTAAATTGTACTGTACCTGCATAAAAACAAAAATACATTAACTTTTCAACCACATAATGTTGCCACTTCACCATACTACATACTTTCTTTTCTCTGCAACTTTACATATTGTGCAATTTCTCTTCCTTAGAAATGCAAACCATATTCCTGAACCATTACCTTTTGGTCAATTTCTGACTTAAAGAAGCCGGAAGCACTTCATTCCATCTTAGATAAGAGGTCAACCCTCTCTGAGACTCTCTCCTTCTCAGCCCCATTTGTAATGAGTATTTCCTATCTTGACCCAAATTTAAAAGCTAGTATTGTGGTGGAGTGAAATTTCTTAATATGATTCATCTTCCCAAGTCTCTGTAGCTCCCACAAAATGATTGGGGAGACTTTTCCAAGAAGGCATGTGGAACAGGAATGGAGGGTCCATTTTGGTTATGACCATCCTGGTTAAAAAGGATTGCCATCTTTGAAGCAGCAGCAGAGGAAGAAAGCCTAGGGTCTTTGGGAGAACATGTCCAGTAATCTGTCTGAAGTGGTGGAGGTGGAGGTGAGAGGCACCGAAGAATATGGCAGAGGGCCAAAGGGATAGAGGAAAAGAAGATTGAGACTCCGGGACTGTGGGGTACAGCACCAGGGTAATTTCATGGTCCAGAAAGGCAGAATTGGCCAAGAAATCACATGGCTGAGAGGCTGAAGGTCAGGGAGAAATGGGGTTGCTACCTGAAGAGAGGAGTGTCTGTTCACTGGAGCCTTAATGCTTACTGATTCTGACCTGTGACACATATTCACTTCCCTATTAACCCCCCAAATTGTGAATAATGTCTGTAAATTTTTCATGGCCATTGCAATGAATTACCAGGGGCAGCACAGAAGTAGAGTGTTGTGGGAGGGATGGTGTCAAAGTAGGTGAAGAAGGACACAATACCCGAGCCCGGTCTTTTAGCAAGAGTGAAGCCAGAGGAGGTCAGATATGTCCCCCTCCCATACCATATATTCCAGGTACATATTTTGTTTATTATACATTATTACCTTCAATTTAAAATTCTAAGAAACGTTACTCAAATAAATATTGACATTTCAAATATAAATAATTCAAACAGAAGATCTGGCAAGTCGATGTTATTCCACTTTCTTCATTCGTCTCCATACTCATAAATTCACAAGTTAGGAAGAGTTGCACACATATACCAATTGCTGAATTTTTAAGCAAAGTCATTCCCATCACCATTCTGAATGCAGCCTCAGGCAGCTTGGTGCTTTCCTATTTTAACCTAAAAATCAATTGCAATTTTTTAATTGAAAAAAAGTTTAATTAATCCCTAAGTTATTTCAGAGAAGTTTTAATTTCAGAGATAAAACCCAGAGAAACACAATAACCCATTTCAGAGAGGCCGGGAGTTGTCAACAACGTATCAAGTTGGCTAATTAAAAACAAACACATGACAAGCTCAGGCTTCTATTTGCCATGAGATTTCATCCCCAGACCCAATTTTCTACAAAAACATATACACAAATGAGGGAATATAAACTACAATTTTACTCTGTGAATCACTTAGGGTATGTATCTTTGAAAGCAAGAGGTTTATTTTTAATTTGAAACAATACAATAACAGTGATGAATTTCAGTGTAAAAATAATGCATTTGTGAAGCAACATGACATATATTACTCATTTAAGGACATAAAATGCAGTTTTAATTTCATTAATTCAAGATGCACCTTGTCTCAAGAATTAATCTAATCAATATAGTCCAAAGATAAATAAGATCATATCTCCCCTTACTTCTTAAATAGCATACTTACTTTCCAGATTTTATAACAGGAAGACTCCACAAGGGTGAGATGTGAGAGTCAGGAAAATGCCTTAATTGTGAGTTGCACACTGGTGTTTCTAAAGAAAAGTAGAAACAGCACACTGGGCTTGGGGAAGTAGTTAAGGGTATTTCTGGGGCATTTTGATGCATTTAATGCAATTCTGAAGAAGCAGTATTTATACTGAAAACATATTCCTAAATGTTAAACAAATAAGACAATGTAAGTAACTTAAGAATTGTTATGCATAACACAATATTTTTATGTTTATATAGCTTCACATTAAAATTATCGATGCATATTTCTCAGTCACAAGATGTACAGTTCTTTTAAATGAAAATGGGAAATAGAGTCTAATAATGTTTTTGTTTGTTTGCATTAATCAATTATTAAAGATTAGTTCTCAATTTACTGATACCTTGGGGTACTGATTCTAACCTAGTTTACACATTCACCACTCATTAGGGGAAGGAGTACTGGTGGGGTACTGGTACAAACTGAGCTGCTAACCACAAAGTCAGGGCTTTGACTCTCTATCTATTCCGTGGAAGAAAGATGAGAATATCAGCCCCAGAAAGGGTTAGTCTGATAAGAACCCAAAGCGACTGAAGCCTATGCTATAGGAGAGGGTCACTATGAGTTAGAATTTCCTCACTGGCAATGTCAGGAGAATTTTATTGAAGCATCGATTACACCACAAACATTCTAACTCAGTTCTATTTTTGTAATACCTCTATAAGTGTATTTTTGAAAAGGGTACATGGATATGTTAGATATGAAACTTCATTTCAAACAATGGCTTTTGAGGTGCTATTCTCTATTTTCCAGACAAAAATGTTACACCAATACAGGAAGATCCTCTCAAGAAAAGTCCACATGAACCATAAGTCTTGCTTAAAATCAAGCCTCATTATGGTAGTCTGGGTTGACTAGAGATACAAATCCAGAGACCCTCACGTGTGTAAAACAGTGGTTCTCAACCTGTGGGTAGCGACCCCTTTGGAGTCAAAAGATCCTTTCATCTCAAAATCAGGAGTCACCTGATTCATAACAATTACAAAATACATTTATGAAGTAGCAACGAAAATAATTTTATAATGGGGTTGGTCACTACAGCATGAGGAACTATATTAAAGGGACTGAGCCCGGGTGGCATAGTGGTTGAGTGTGGGACTGCGGCCCACTAGGTTGGCGGTTCAAATCCAGCAGCAACTCTCCAGGTGCAAGGCTGGGGCTCCCACTTCCACCAGAGGGCAATGATGCCCCCCACCCCAAAAAAGAACTATATTAAATGGTAATGGCATTAGGAAGGTAGATAACCACAGGTACATGAGAAAGCTTTATGTCAGAAGATCACAGGCCCGTGGGTGAAAAATATTGAGGACCCAGTGGTGGAAACATCTCATCACTAGCACAAGTTTCCGTATGGCTCCCTCATCTCTCCTAATGTGGCTGTGAGAGAGAAGCAGAGAGAGAGAAGCCCCTCACAGGTCTCGGCAAGTCTCCATGTGGCTTATCAATCGGGAGAAGGCAAAGAGAAGAAATTTCCAGAATCCTGATGAGAAGGCCATACCCACAAGGTAGCATCATCAGACTGTGACCTGATTGACGGACTAAATTCCACCCCCACGCTTATTTGTCAAGTTGACATGAAGCTATATAAATACCACACTCATTTATGATTAATAATAGTTTAAAGCAATAAAATGTGGCCACTATTTGCTGAGGGACACTGAAAAGGTCTCTCCTCTTTCATGAGAGTCTTTGTAATGCTATGATAGGTGCTGGGCTGCTCACAGAAAGAACAGTTGTTTGAACACACCAGCCCAAAGAAGAGAGATGACACTCTACATCCTGAACAACTTGCTTCCCTGGAGTGGTTTTACTCTACCTCATAAGATTCGTATGAGTCAGAGCTGACTGGCAGACAGTGAGTGTGGATTCTGATTCTCCTGTCCCTCAGGCCAAGGCACCTGCGAACCAGATAAAGCAAACCCAGCCATCCTGCATACGGTGCTCTAAATGGGAGGGGAAGAAGTCTCAGCTTCTTCCTGGTAGAAATAATCTCTGGAGTGCCTAAACTCGTCAGAGAAATCTTTCTAAGAAGTCAACGTTTCTGAACTGTGATACATTTGGGAGCATGAACCATGTGAGGCTTCCAAGATTTCTCATGAAAGCCAAATAGATTTTACATTTTTATATCCCATTTTCCAGGTAACTAGAAAATCCACTTGACAGATGTTTTTCACAAAATTGCTGTTGTCATCAATCCAGAAATTGTATGGTTTTTTGCTTGATTTATTTAATAATAAGAAATCTAGAAATTTTATCCATAGTGTGCTAAAACTCATCTTATCTTAAAATTTGCCGCTTGGCTACCTCAAAATAGCTTGGAGTTTGTTTTTTAAATGGCTGAGTTCAATGATGGGTTAAAAAGACATTTAGTCAAGGACTATCAGTTGCTCATATGCCAATTCAGGTGGAAGCCAAAGAAAATTAAAATAAGTTCAAGAGAAATAAAATACAAATTTGAGTCTCTTCCACCTGAATTTAGAAAACATCTCAAAAATAGATTTCATGTAAAATGACAGATAATCAGAGAAACTATGTAATGATATCAAGAACATCAAACATGTAGAAAAAAACGGTCATTAAAATGCAAAAAAATAGAAAAAAGAAAAAGAAGTTGTTGTCAGAAGAGATGCTGAAACTTGCACTGTGCTGGGCTGCAAGCCACAAGGTTACCAGTTTGAAAGCAGCAGCTGCTCCAAGGGAGGAAGATGAGACTTTTGACCCCAGTAAAGAGTTGTTGTCAAAAAAAAAAAACTCGTTGTCTTTGAAAGCCACAGGGGCAGTTTCTTCTCTCTCCTCTAGGGTAGATGTGCGTCAACGTTGAACCAATGGCAGTGAGTTTAAGAAAGTAAAGGGAAGAAATGATAAAGGATAAGAGATTAACTGAAAGTTCCAGAGTGAAGCTTTAGAAAAACAAGTCAGGTAGTCTAACAAAATGGGCAGAGACCTGGAGTTAGAAAGTCAAGAAGGAAGAATGTACTTGGCATCATTAAAGATGAAGGAATTCAGAAAAGTATCCATCTTCGCTTTGTACTATTGAAAGATTCTTTGGACAAAATATTACACAATGCAGGAAACATCAAACCAAAGAGAAGGAATTCGGCTTCTAGGCTCAAGCTCATTGCTGCAGCCCCTGGGTCAGAACACCTCCTTAAGGGCCGTCCTCCTTGGTGTGCCCGTCTCCGTTACCAGGCGTGCTGCTCTTTTCCAGGGAATGCTCTGTCCTACCACGCGTTAGAAGTGTTGCCATCCTTACCTCCCAGAAGCACTCTTGTCTTCTGCTAAGGCAGAGGGGTTTGTCCTTTCAGCAGTCCATGGTAGTTTCAGTATTTTTCACCAGCACCAAAATTCAAATGTGTGGATTCTCCTTCCATCTTTCTTATTCAATTTCCAACTTTCTCATGCATATGGAGCAATGGAGAATGTCAAGGCACTTATAATCAGGTGCACCTTAGTCCTTAAAGTTATATAATTTTTCAATACTCTAAGGGGGTCTTGCACAGCAGAATTAAAAATAAGAAGTTCTCATGTATTGCATAGTTCTACTTAGATAAAACTCTGAAAACTGTGAAATAATCTAGAGTAAAGTAAAGTAGATCATGCCTTGCTTGGGGGACGGAGACAAAATGAAAACATTAGAAAAACAGAAATTTTTTTGATGCAATTGATAGATCCCCTTGATTGGTGTCATACTTTAATGGGTGTATGCATATGAGTATGGTCACAGTGTATTTTTATAATAGAAACCATTTATTGTATGCCAAATATGCCTCTATTATGCAAGTTTTGAAAGAGCAAAAAACATTAATCAATGTACAAAACACTAAAAAATTGAATAAAACAAAGCACCCATTCTTTATAAGTCTATTGCTTCTAAAATAACATCAAGGAAAAGAATAATGATTGAAAAATAAAGTTCTTTCATGCGCTCTCTTGTAGGCCATACTGTTGCTAAGGATGTGACCTCTGAAGTCTTCAATAACTTATTAGTAATTGAATTTTTACCTCTGAGTTTCTTTACAAAGCTTGTCCATAAACTCTTCTCAATCTATGTGCAAAAGGTCAGAATGTTCTGCCATGCAATATGAGCTTTGATCTGTTCCTTTTAAACTGTGGTATTTTCAGAATGTCAGTATCAAAGCAGCCAGCAAGCTTCTCACATTCTCTTCTACTGCGAACTATAAAACATGGAAAACGTCTGAAATGTACTTAACTGTTCTTATATAAACTGCATCATGATAAGCAATGCGATAAAGCAAGGGGCAATACTCCCGCCCAAAAAAGAAAACTGGATTTTTTAAAATGTTATGTATTTAGATTTTTTTTTTTTACAAAACAACCTTATCACATTCAAAGTGATACACTTAATACATTTATCAAACCAGAGATTCCATTCTTGGAAACATTTTTCAAACTCATCTGTTTGGATGGTTGACAGCATCTCTCTCCTTACATCATCAAATTGCTGTGCTTTCATTCACGGAAGCAAAAACGCAGTCTCATGAATTGAGGTCAGGTGAATAGGGACTGTGAGACAAAAGAGTCATGCTGGGTTTTGCCAAACACTGATGCACTGATATGGCCACGTGAACGTGTACGCGCATTGTCCTGATGGCAACACCAGTCCCCATCTGCCACACACTCTCATTCAATCTTTTCAAAACCTCTCAAGAGAAAGCTTGGTTAATACTCTGAGCTGGTGGAACAAATTCCAAATGTACTACCTGTTGACAGTTTCGTCCATTTGGGAAGTTGATGGAGGTCTAGAGTTAGGTTAGTCATCAATCAACATTTTCCCTTTTTGAAACAAGAAATCCGGCTATATACTGTGGAGTTTTTCTCCACAGTGCTGTCTTTGTAAGCTGTGTTCAACATCACAACAGTTTCTGCAGCATTATTCCTGAGCAGGAAACAAAATTTCACACCCCCACACTGTTCTTTTAATTCGGACATCTTAAAAAATGAGGTTCGAGCAAAATTACTTTTAACAAAAAATTCACTGTAATGAAAGAGAATCTTCCCACAAGATGCCATTGGGTGCACTAACTCAGAGTGAGTTCCCTAGAGGGGAAAATGATATCTACAAAAGCCCCACTCTGCCAGCACAATTCTGTGTTTTTCTTTTTTTTGGGGGGGGGGTATCTCCTCATATATATTTCACAATTTCTTACAAAATTTAAATACAAATGGACATATGTTTCTGCATTGCATATAATCACATGAATGCTATATATCATATGTTCTCACAATTAATTTTCCTGTGGAGTCTGAAGCCATATAACATCAGTAATATTATTACATAATTTAAAATGAATAAATAGATGCAGATATAATTATAATATTCAAATACATTTTAGTAATAAAATGAGTATGAGCAATGCTTCCACCTGAAGAAGCATGCTTTTCAATGGTTCTACAAAAAATGTTAAAATTTTCTATATTTAATAGTTACTTCAGAAGTCTTAGTATTGCCATGGTGAAAGGTTCAACTATTAATTCAAACATTGTAGTTTTAATTCACTCAGTGTTTCTTCAGGGAAAGGCCTGGTGACATGGTAAAGTGACATTCTTCCCTGTTATGGCATCACCATAAGTCAAAATAACACAATGGCACCTAATAACAATAATAGATAACTAAAAGTCTTTATGTAGCACTCCTCGTTGTAAAGTTGTTCTTTCCTTACTCAGAACAGAAGATAACAACCAAAATCCAAACTTCCTGCCATTGAGGCAGCCCTTGTGGGTTTCTGAAGCTGTAGCTGTTGATGGGAGTTAAAAACCCAGCCTTCCTCCCACAGAGCTGCAGGTGGTTTCGAACTGCAGACCGGGAGGCTCACAGACCAAAGTGTAGCCACTGCCAGCATTAATAGTAAAGGATCAACTACATGCATGCTTCAAAGATAAATGATAGGCAAATAGCCAATACGTTCCCATTTTAATTAGCATTTGCTATCGCCAACCCCCCTGGCTTCTGTTAGATTAAAACAAGCTAATATTGTTGTTATGTGTTTCATTAAGTGATGAGCTCAATTCTGACTCAGGTACAAAAGACCCAAACAGTCCCTGATCCAGCATCATTACTGTTTGAGCCCATTTTTACACCAACTGAATCGATCGATTGCATTAAAGATCTTTATCTTTTTCCCTGATAAAGCATGCTTTGTCAAGCATGATGTCCTTCCTGAGGGACTTGTCTCTTCTGATAACTTATGCAAAGTACATGAGATACATTTTAATATCCTTGTTCCTAGTGAGCAATCTGGCTATACTTCAGACTATTCATGCTCTGGATGCCCAAGATATATTCAATATTCTTCACCAACACTGTCTAAAACATATCAATTCATTTGATATTCCTTATTGAATATCCAGATTTCACAACATATATGAGGTGATTAAATTTACCCAGGTTTGAGTCAAGTGTTTGCTTCTAAACACTCCAAAGAGGCCATTTGCTGCAGTTTTCCAACATAAATTGTCTTTTGATTGAATGATTTCTGCTTTCTTGACCATTGACAGTGAGTCAAGTAAAATGAAATCCTTAACAACTTCATGGCTTTCTCTCTTTAAGGTCCTCATTGGTATCATTGTGAAGAGTTTTTAATGTATAGTGTGATTAGAAAGCTCTATTATTTGATCTTTATCAGTGAGTGCTTTAAATCCTCTTCCCTATCAGCAAGCAAGCTGTGTTGTTTGCACATCATAGACTGTTAATGAATCTCCCCCCAGTTCTGATGCCTCTTTCATCTTCCTTCCCCCCGTACCCGCCATCCCCCGCATTATTGCCCTGAAGAGCTGCTGTTGGATTTGAACCACCAACCCTGTGAGCCACAGTCCCACACAAAACCACTGCGCAACTGGGGCTCAGCTTCTTTCTTCTTCCTACATTGCAGCTTTTCAGGTTATATTTCTTGTATACAGCTCAATTAGATGAGATGAAAGGATGAATCACAGCACATATCTCTCCCAATTTAAACCATGCACTGTCCCTTGTTCTGTTGGAATGACTGTCTCCAGATATATGCACATGTTCTCAATTAAATGTTTTACAATTCCCATTCTTTACAATGCTATTCAAAATTTGTTATGACCCACACATTTTGCATAATCAGTAAAATACAGCAAGTATCTCTCTAGTAGTCTATGTTTTCAAGCAAGATCCACTTTACATAAGCAGTGATATTCCTTTTTCAGCATCCCCTTCTGAATAGGGCTTGATTTTCTGGCAGTCTCTGTCATGTTGAAGTACTATCGTTAAAAAATTACTGGCCATTAAAAAAGTATCTTTAGCATAATGCATAATGATATTGTTTGATATATGCTGCAATGGTTGAATCACCTTTCATTAAGTGGCCACACAAATAAGATGTCTCCAGTCATTTACCTAGGCAGCTTCTTTCATATCTCTTGATATAAACAGGTGGGCATTTCCAGAATTGTATCAATTTACTGAAGCATTCCAATTAATATTTTATCAATTTCTCATGCCTTAAGCCAGTCTTAAGTCCAGCTTGGATATCTTTCTTCCGTCAATACCACCAGTTCTTGATCATGTATCTCCTGAAATGGCAGAACATCTAACAAATTTTTTTGTTTCCATGAGTCTTTTTTGTCTTCTTTTAATGTTTTGTGCATACTTCAATACTTTGTCCCTCCCAAACAAACAGGCACAAACCCCATACAGTTGATTTTGTTAGTATGGGGATACATAAGCTGAGTTCCAAGGCTGTGAGTACTTATTGGAGCAGAAAATGTCGTCTTTCTCTGTGGAACTGCTGCTAGGTTCAGTATGCTGACCTTGTGATTAGAAATCCAATTTGTAGCCCACTATGCCCCCGGGGCTTCTTCTTAGTGACCATACAATCCTTTTGTATTGTAAAGAGAGTTGAATTTTTTTTTCTGCCTTTTTCAGCTTGAGGAACACTAGTATGCCCTTCCCTTTTGTGTTTTTTTGTTTTGGTTTGTTTGTTTGTTTTGCATCACTGCTCTCTCGTGGGAGCAGGAGGACCCGCCTTGTTCCTGGAGAGCTGCTGCTGGATTTGAACCACCAAGCCAGTGGGCTGCAGTCCCTCATTCAACCACTATGCCATCGGGGCTCATCCCCCCTTTTGTGTTGTAACTCCACTTGTTTGCAAGCTTCATTATTATACATCACATTGTCTTCCCTAGCCACCCTTTAAAAAGTTCTGTGCAATTTTTTTAAACAATCTCTTTTGTTCACATTAGCTACTCCTCTCCTAAAAGCAAATTTCATTGTTTCTTTCAACAATCATTTTGTATTTTCTTTCTTTCTTTTGACAATGTCTTGTATTCTTTATTTAGGATATTCTTGATGCCATCCAGAACTCATCTGGTCATCAGTTGTTAATGTTCAATTTATTGAATCAATTATCAAACTGGTTTATAAATTCAAATATTATGTACTCCAAATTGCAGTTTTGCTCTCTTGTGGACCTGTTTTAATTTTCTTTAGATTCAACTTCAAAGTTCATATGAGGAATTGATGATGTAGCCTATAATCAGCCTTAATTTGGCTTGTATTATTATTGATTTTCTCTATCATCTCTTTAGGCAGATGTAGTCAAATTTTATTCCAGTGGATTTCACTTTGCAAAGTTCACATTTATAGCAAATATTTATGTTGTTAAAAAGGGTATGTGTAATTATTAAATAATTTATCTTGAAAATTTTGTCTTATGATAGCAGGCATTTCTTTTATCATTAAGGTCAGTTTTTCCAACTACAATTCTTCTTTTAGTTCAACTTTACCATTCCAATGATAAGTAATAATTAATGTCCTGGCTATAAGATTGATCAGTTCCAGATCAGAAACATGGATCAAAATCTTCACTTTCTTCATAGTTGGAAATAGGCCATGTCAAATAAATTTGAATAATAGTCATACTAACCCATATCTCTGTGGTGAAAGGATTTTTCATTTTTCATTATCTTTGACAGCATTATAGTTATCTTGATGATAAATATGATACCTTTTCTTTCAATTTTCTATTCTCCAAATAGTAAGTAATTTGATTGTCTAATTAAAAAATGATATTAAAAATTCAATTCAGTTAAGTTATGCCTAGAATATCAAGTTTTGCATATTCCATTTTAAT